>JAPKLW010001718.1:133457-160302 GCA_026898455.1 Plectranthus barbatus
CATAACGACAAGAGGTTAGTAATTAACATCATTAATTTTTATTGCCTTATTGTTTGCTGCTTCAAAAATGATATTTTCCTGTTTAGAAGCAACTTTTAGTTTTTTAATTATTGGTGCAGGTTAACTATCATATTCTATGGTTTCAAATCCGAAATTGCCAAGTTTCTCTGTTCAATCCTGGAATTGGAATGCACCAACATATTAGAAGACAAATAATTCACAAAGTAGAGTGTTATTTGAATTTTTCATACAGTAACTTTTACTCTCTAAAAAACATAATTTCCTATTGGGTACTTACTTGATTTTGATTTTGATTTTGAGTAGCTTTGATTTTAAATATGGTATTAGTCGATGATGCAATATTAAGTATCCTTCTATATTCATCGAACTTAATTTTATTATTTTAATACCTTTCTTTCGGTGAACCGGATGATAAGGGAACTATACTAATCTCTACTATCACAGAGTGTTGAAGCGGAGCCATAGCTGATATCCGGAGAAAGCTTGGTGGTAGGAGCTAGAGTTCAAGAGTGAAAAGATTCTGCAAAAATTTGGCTATCGTTTGAAAGATTTTGATGGGATGCCAAGTTTTTTGAATGAGCCTACTATGTATGAAGGTAATGATTTGATAAGGGAAGAATTAAACTATGATCGTATGAAGCTCTCCGCAGATCATGAGTCAAATATGAGAAAGTTTACAGATGAACAAAGGATTGTCTATGATACAATCATGGAAAAATGTTACTCAAATCATGGGGGCTTTTCTTTGTATACGGATACAGAGGAAAAACTTTTATTTGGAAAACATTATCCGCGGGATTGAGGTCCAAAGGTGAAATTGTAAATGTTGCATCAAGTGGAACAACATCTTTACTACTACCTGGTGGTAGAACTGCGTATTCGCGTTTCGCAATCCAAATTTATATAACTGAAGACTCAATATGCTGCATAGAACAAGGGAGTCAATTAGCTGAGTTGTTGATACGTTGTAGACTTATAATATGGGATGAAGCACCTATGACGCATAAGCTTTGTTTTAAAGCACTTGATAAGGCAATGCGGGATATAATGCGCTTCCATAATACACAAAGTAACAATCAACCATTCGTAGGCAAAACTGTTGCATTTGGTGGTGATTTTAGACAAATTTTGCCTGTTATCACAGGAGGTAGCAGAGGAGATGTTGTTAATGCAACAATTAATTCATCTTACTTGTGGCGTCATGTGAGTGTTTTTGAAGCTGACAAAAAACATGCGATTAAATATGCTTGGAGAGCATATGCAATCATCCCAACTAAAAGAGTTTGCTGATTGGGTTGCTGCAATTGGGGATGGGACTTTGGGAGCACAAAATGATGGTGAAGGTGTTATTGATATCCCCAAAGATATTAATATCAAATTCAACGGAGATCCAATCAGAGCTATTGTTAATAGCACATATCCTACAACAGTTATAGGATAAATAGATGTTTCATATTTGCAGCATCGGGCTATTTTGGCACCAACAAATGATGTGGATGAAATGGTCAACCTGTATATGACATCATTGAACAATAATGTTGGCAAGGTATACTTAAGTTCTGATTCTATGTGCATAACAGAAAATGCAACAGATATTCTTAATGAAGTACACACTCCAAAATTCTTGAATACATTGAAGTGTTCTGGATTACCAAACCATGAGATGAATTTAAAAGAAGGAACACCGATCATGTTGACGAGGAACATTGATCATTCATCTGGTTTGTGCAATGGGACTCGATTGGTTGTAACACAACTTGGTAATCATGTCATAGAGGCCAAGATTCTCAGTGGGAAAAACACTGGTGAAAAGGTTTTTATTCCAAAGATGACTCTCATACCATCTGATCCTCAAGTTCCATTCAAGTTTCAGCGTAGACAATTCCCAATTCAAGTTTCATATGCCATGACCATAAACAAGAATCAAGGATAGTCATTATCACATGTGGGAATTTTACTCACCAAACCAGTATTCTCACATGGACAGTTGTATGTTGCTGTGTCCAGGGTCACAAGTCGTGCTGGATTGAAAATCTTGATATGTGACGAAGACGATCGAAGTTTATCAAAAACTTCAAATGTTGTGTATAAAGAAATTTTCCAGAATTTGTAATTTTACATGTTGTAATTTATATGTTATTCTTTAAATCAATGAGTAATAATGGAAAATCTTCATACACTTATAATATGTAGTCTTCATTGTTTTATTTTATCAAGTATTAATTATATTACTACTTATAAGTAAATTAGTTATTCTATTATGTACTGGATTTCTTTAATACAAAATCATCTTTTATGCATAAGTATTTTATCATATGTTAGAATATTCATAATTTATTTATATTCATAATAATTAATTTTTAAAAATTATATCGAACTTAATGATAATAAAATACAAGTAATATATATATGTCGCGCAACGCGCGGGCAGAAAACTAGTATATATATATATATAGACTTGTAATCATATGTGAACCACCTCCCAAATAAGAGATGAGAACTTCATATCCACCATCCAAATTTGATTTTTGGTGGCTGCGATTAATTGTTGGTTTTGATTTGTTTTATTTATTTAATTTGTTTAATTATTTTATTAGGGTATTTTTGGTATTGCATTTTTTAATATTTTGATTAGGAAACTAATCCCTACATTTTCGATATATTAGATACAACTGTTTTGCATGGGTATTTTTTAAAAATTTTTTTTTTGCAAAGATATTATTTTGTTTAATTCGTTCAGTTTTTTTCTTTTGTTTACATAATTTTTTGCGATATTCTTCTTTCTTGTTCGTCTTCAGTTCAAAACCCTCTTTCAATTTTTTTTTTGGGTGTTTAAAGTTATTTGCTGGGGTTTATTCATGTCGAGCCATGGACATGTATGAGCAAGGTATTTATTTTTTTCTTCCGGCTGTAATTTACGTTTTTTTTCTATTTTTATGTGTATTATTGTGGATTAATTTTGGTTAATTCATGTGATGGTGTTCTATGTGTGCATGATAATTTTATGGTTTCTTTGTCTCGTGTATTGTACATATGTTGTCACTAAATTTCAGTAAGTTGTGTTATTCTCGTTAATTTGTTTGTTTGTAAAGTTGTTTAGTATGTTACGTTTTTTTTATGATTTTTTTTTGTTAGTTGTGTTATATTGCATTTTTACTTTGTAAAGATATTGCAATACTTACGCATGTAATTATACAGTTTTAGTTATAAATACATGCATATTTTTAGTAGTATGTTGGATTTTTTTTATTGTATGCATGCATGTGTTTTTGTTATTTTTATTTTGTTTGTAATTTGTTTGCATCCATTATTGTTGTTTTATTTTATATTTTTTGTAATTGTCGAGTTTCGTAAGAATGTTACGTTGTGGATTTTATTATTTGTTTTTAAGTTTTGTTTTTTGTTTTTGTATTTTATTTGTATTTTTTCATATAAATTTTTCTGTAGTAATTAGTTGCAGATATTATGCCTGCAAGGTTGCAATTTTAATTCAAAATAGTTACATATTTTTCTATTTTTATTATTGTTATTATTTTTTATTGCAAATTATTTATCCTTTTTGTTTTAACATTGTAGTTCGTATTACCCCGGTGTGTGATGCATCAGCAAAACCTTATGTTGGTCAAGTATTCAGAAGTTTAGAAGAAGGGGTTCATTTTTATAGAGAGTATGCGAAACTTGTTGGTTTTGATACTCGTTTATCTAGCTCGAAGAAGGTGAATGATGTTTTAACGTGGAGGTATGTCGTTTGCAACCGTGAGGGAGATAAATTTGTAGCTGCAGATACTGATATGTTAGGCTTAGAAGTTTCTACTTCTAAGGTGAGAAGAAGAATTTCGTCGAGGTGTGGGTGCAATGCTAGGGTCATTTTTAAGTTTGTGGCTTATCAGAGATATGTAGTACATGCATTTGTGGAGGATCATAATCATGATTTGGTTGATCTTTCACATAGAGAGTTTATGAAAGTTAATCGTAACATTGATATTGTCCAACAGAGGTTTATATTAGACTGTGCTACATCAAATATTGGACCTACTACTGCACACCGTCTGTTATCGAAAATTATGGGTGGAACTAATTTCGTTGGATGTTCGGTTTTGGAGGCTAGAAATTTTTCTAGAGATATGAAGGCGTTTGTTGATGGTTGTGATGCGCAGATGCTGTGATTTGAAAAAAAAGAAAGAATTATGTGAAGCATTTACATACAATTACGAAGTTGATGCTGAAGATAAGTTGACCAGACTTTTTTGGTGTGATGCAATATCACGTCGCAATTTCCAGTTGTTTGGTTATTCTGTTGCATTTGATACCACATATTCTACCAACAAGTAAGTTTTTTTAATTTTTTTTAATTAAATATAATGAATAATTAATTATGCATTATTGTAACACATTTTTTGCATTTATTTTATTTTATTTTATTTTTTTGTAGATATTGCATGATTTTTGCTCCATTTACTGGTAAAGACAATCATGAAAAGCCTGTTACATTTGCTGCCGGTTTATTGACTAAGGAGGATGCAGCTTCATTTGCTTAGTTATTTAAGAATTTTGTGGATTGTATGGGTTCTTCTCCAAAATTAATTATTACGGATCAGGACTTGGGCATGAAAGTTGTTGTGGAAAGAGTTTTGACTGGTACGCGTCATAGATGGTGTATGTGGCATATAATGCTTAAAGTTGCTGATAAGATTTCTAAGGAGCTTAGGGCAAATGAAAATTTTAAAAAAGAACTTAATGCATGTGTGTGGTCTGAGGTGATTGATTCCGAATTTTTTGATGCAAGTTGGGGAGGTAGTATGAGTAAGTATGGTTTGAGTGGTGATTCATGGTTTACATCTATGTTTGAAAACCGCATTTTTTGGGTTCCTGCATATTTCAGGGATTTCCCTCTTAGTGGTTTGCTGAGAACTACTTCGATATCTGAGTGTGAAAATAACTTTTACAAGAAATATACTAGGTGTAGATCTAATTTGTTAGAGTTTTGGATGCAGTTCAACCATGCTTTAGATTCTCAAAGGCATCAAAATGCGAAGTTGAATTATCTGGATAAGTCTTTTTTCCCGTGTTTGAGTACTGATTTGGAAATTGAGAAGCATGCTGCAAGAGTGTATTCTGTAAAATTTCTTCGCAAGGTTCAAGATGAGATTAAGGATTGTTTAATAAGAGTGGCTCTTCATGAACGCCTGATTGCTGATGGTAAAGAGACTTATAAGCTTGTTGATGATTTGAAGGAGAATTTTACAGTTATTTACGATGTAGTAGGGGTGGATTATGTATGCAGTTGCAAAATGTTTGAGAGGACGGGATTTTTCTGCAGCCATGTGTTCTTTGTTATGAAGAACAAGTTTGTGTCATTTATTCCAGATAAGTATTTGCTTGAGAGATGGAAGAAGGTCCATTTGATGAAGAATAAACAAGTATTTGTTGCTGAAAGTCTGGACCGTTTTGAAGCTGTTGATCAATGCAAGAGCTTGACAAATAGGATTACATCTACTTTTTATGGATGGTTGCAGCAGTTTGATGGCGATGTTAGTAAGTTGTCGGATTTTATGGCTGCGATTGATCTTGCTGGGAAGAATGTGTCAGGCGTGGAGAACGCTTGTGCGGTTGGTGATAAGAGACAGATGTAACAGAATTTTTATGGTGCTGAAATACCTGAAAAAATTGATGTTCACCCACCTGATATTGTGAAGACGAAAGGAAGTGGTACTCGCATTATGTCAAATAAAGAGAAGGCAATTCGTTCGACAAAGAAGCATCTTCGGCTTTACAGAAAATGTAAGAAAATGGCTACTCATGACTCGCGTAATTATGACAAGTTTAAGGATGCTAGGAGTAGTGTTTAATTTTTTTTGTTACGTAATTGTGACAAGTTTAAACCTTTTTTATTTGGTTTTTTTTTAGTGTTTTTTTTTTTACTTATATTTCAGAAGTTTAAGTTCAATTCATTTAATCAATAGCATTTTACTTTGATCTAATATATTACTGATTTGCTTCGTTTGTAATTGTGTTTTTTTTTAGTTTTGATGTTTTACTTGTAAATATTTTATGATTACAGCATTTACATTTAACTTGTTTGTAAATTTTTGCAGTATTTTCGCCAGTAATACTGTAGTTAAAGTTGGAATAATTTGCAGTTAAAATATATCTGTTTTAAGATACAGTGCATAATCCTTTGTGTATGAATTTTTTGCAGTTTATTTGCATCAAATGTTGCAGTTTTATTAATTTAATATTACAATTAATGATATTCGGTTTTATTTTCCTAGATCTAAACTGTTTACACACCTTTTGTAGTTTATTCGTATGCAATGTTGTAGTTTTATCAATTAATTCTTACAGATAGTGAACTTTGTTTTTAAATTACTATTTAAAAATGTTGTACTCACACTTTGCATATTATTCGCCTGTAATATTGCAGTTATATAATTTAATTCTTACAATTAGTTTTTTAACCTTTAATATTGTTGTCATTATTATTTTAAATAATTTTCATTTTCTTTATTTTACATATGTTTTATATGATGGGTTTATTTACTAGTTTTTTTAATAATATTTATTTTATGGCATGCAGTTACTACGCATGTGACAGTGCATATATAGTTTAAAATAGTTTCATTTTTAATCGTAAATTTTTTTAAATGTTTTTTTAAAACTTGCAGTTAAATCGCCTGTGATAGTGCAATGATAGTTTAGAAAAGTTACAGTAATATTTGTAAATTTCTTCTATATACTTGTATCTACAAATGCTCACCAAAATTTAATTCAAAAAATAATATCTTCAACATAAAACCAAGTACATTCAAAACAAAAGCTTAAGTTCCTAGAAATACCTGAACGATGTCTTCAAAACATGAAACATGAAAAGTTATATAATTAAGCAAAACACCAAAATGAAGAGTTTCATGCTAATAACAGAAATGTCTAGCTGTAGCTTTCCAAGTACTTCACCATGTCAAGATTTTGGTCTTTGATGTGTTCTTTAAAGAATTCCTTGGCAATGGTGATGTATTTCTGACCCTGTTTGTTGTTCTTTGATCCGATTATTGAATGGCACATCTCCATTCGTAGAAGTTTTAGTGCATGCTTAGATCTCTGATGCAGCCCAATGTCCCACTTTTTGGCAGATTCTGCCTTGAATGTTTCCATGTGTCGCATGGCAAACACACCACAGTCAACGTGGTTGGTGGATGATCTCCATTTCATTCTCAGTCGTTCTATCTTTGCATTGGCCACTACTTCTCCTCGTTCTTGAATATTCATTTCATTTAGAAAGTCAATGAATATTTTAACCTGCATTTGTTTGTAGACTGTTATGTTAGTTTTTTTTGTAATTCTATGTGAGTAAAAGTTTTTCAACATACCACTTTGTTCGGTGTTTCACCATATTTTGCTGTCAGATCTTTTTTGTCCAGCTGGTTGGAGTTGTCAATCAGGAGAATTTTTCCTTCCACCAGATCGAAACACATGACGTAATAGTGAGAATTCATGCATACTGGTAAGAAGACCTGTGTTGTTGTTTTTATTATTTATTCACTATTTCGTTTCAGCTAAGTAAGTGAAATTTTAACAAATAACAAACTTTACCAGATCGAGTTCTTCCATTTTGACTTTTGGGTTGTTTTTCAGCTCCAAACCCAAACGTGTCAACATTTCTTTTTCTGCTTGCTCGTCGGTCCATGCTTTCGGCTTGTCCACTATGGTGAAACTCTGTATTAAATAAAAGTATACAGACTGTTTAGTATCTACTTTAGTAAGCAACACATTGACTCGTCAAACCTTCCTTTCATATTTAACAGTATATTTGAACTACTACTTATTTATTGTACTACTAGTTAAATAAATATACAGTTAATAAGCATCTATGTCGCAGTCATTTAACATGTAATGTGTACATTAGTAAGTAATTCAGCATAACATAATTATTTAATTAGAAACAGATTAACTAAAATATTTAAAGCTTATATTATAATCATAAATAATTATTAAATGTCAGAATGTTCTTACACATGGGTACGTAGTGAAGTAGAATCTGTATGGTGCATCAGCATCTCTTTCTTGCTCCTTTGTATTTAATAATGAGCACCATGTGTCTACGACAGCTGACCTCACAGTTATTGATGGTGCCATTGTTCTCAAATCTTCCATTGTCAGATAAGTCCTTAGGTCTTCGTACACATATACTCCACTGGAAAAAATTCTAGTTAATTTAATAATTAACAATATATTATGTATGTTTTAAAACATATTCTAACCCGCCTGTATTAAATAAAAGTATACAGACTGTTTAGTATCTACTTTAGTAAGCAACACATTGACTCGTCAAATCTTCCTTTCATATTTAACAGTATATTTGAACTACTACTTATTTATTGTACTACTAGTTAAATAAATATACAGTTAATAAGCATCTATGTTGCAGTCATTTAACATGTAATGTGTACATTAGTAAGTAATCCAGCATAACATAATTATTTAATTAGAAACAGATTAATTAAAATATTTAAAGCTTATATTATAATCATAAATAATTATTAAATGTCAGAATGTTCTTACACATGGGTACGTAGTGAAGTAGAATCTGTATGGTGCATCAGCATCTCTTTCTTGCTCCTTTGTATTTAATAATGAGCAATATGTGTCTACGACAGCTAACCTCACAGTTATTGATGGTGCCATTGTTCTCAAATCTTCCATTGTCAGATAAGTCCTTGGGTCTTCGTACACATATACTCCACTGGAAAAAATTCTAGTTAATTTAATAATTAACAATATCTTATGTATGTTTTAAAACATATTCTTACCCGCCTGTTGTTTTCTCATGCATTATCCAATAGTAAATGGACCTTGAATCACTTAACATCTTCTTGCTTGGTTTTTTCACATTCACAACGTAAGGTGATATCACCTTGCTGGACTTTTTCTTTTCTGCAGCCGTCCTTGTTTTAATTGTTTTTTTTTTGCTGCGGTTTTCCCTTTTTTCCCCTGCATATTTCGGCTCGACTATGTAAAATGTATATTGAGTATAAATAAAATTTAAATTATTTTTTGTTTAATATATTCTGTAAATTTTACCTGAACATTTCCTTTCTTTAAGGAAATACAAGCAACTTCTTCGAAATTATCCAAGTCTTCGTCCTCGGTGTTTTCTTCTAGAATGGTGTGTTCTGTGTCCATGTTGTCTATGTCGAATTCTTTACCTCCTGCATTTTCGTTCAATGTAGGATCCTTATCAAGCTCTGCAAACTGCATTTAAAAACGAAATAAATTGCAGTTCATTATTTAGTAAGTTGCAGTATTTTAAAATAAGATTTTTCTTACCAGTTGCGTAAATCCCAAGCTGAAATTAGGGTATTCCTGCATTACTTCCCACGTGTCCATCATTTGGTTTAAGCACTGTTCCCATTGAGGATCATCATCCAAGATTGCTTGTGATGATAGGACTCCTTGATCCTCTTTTGGTTTAGCTTCGAAGGTGCCAGGGATCAGGAATTTTGATGCTTCGAAGGCAACTTTGAATCTGGGATTCAACATTGTTGTTTCTGATGCATTGGTCAATTTTTGTAGGAATGTGGCCATCGAAGACGAAGCATGCTTCATGCTTGATATAAGATCTGTTATATATGCATCATCGGTGCCAACTTCAGATTTGTTTCCATGATCCATTCCACTTTCTCCTTTTTCTTCATCTGCTGATAACACCCTTCAAAACAGCAGTCTCATAATTGTTGAAATTCTCAATCATTTCGGCTGTCACATGTAATTTAGGCTCCATACGGCCTTTCCCAAATTCCTTGCTCTTCCTTGTTTCGTCATTTTGCCTTTGACGCAGCAACTTGGCAGTCCATGCATGTATAGTAGGGAACACTAGATTCACTTTTCTTTGCAAGTGTACGACACAATCGACGTAAAACATCTGTGATTGGAAGAAAATGTATTATGTTAATCAAGTGTAGTAAATGTATATAATGTAATTTGTTATGGTTAACGTATTTCTATTTTATTTAAAAAAAATATGTACAGTAAATGACATATAAATTTTGCATACATAGAATATTTTAAATACAGCACGAACAGAAAATTAATTGTTTTCTTAATATGTAAAATAAGATGAAGTAGGAATAGCATGTTGTTGAATCTGTAATATTTATAATCAGGAATGCACATTCGTTGCAGTGTATCAGAGCAATTAAGGAATGTAATTAATTAGTTTTTTGGAATTTTTTCAAAACATGCTTCATAATTAGACAAAGTAAATCAAATGCATATGTAGCATAGATGTTACTTACAATAAGAAAGAGAATTGGTCCAGTGAATTTTCCAGCTGTGTTTTCCCTCCATGCTAGGACTGTCCTCATGAGGCAACTCACAACGTAGTTGCTCCAGTTGTACTCTTTGATTTTGGTTATGTCCATCAGGTTTGACATGATCTTTGGTTTGATGTATCCATCCGGGGAATTCTCTATGAATACTGATTCAACCAATGTCATAAAGCTAACACAAAATAACTCTCCTCCTTCTTTGTCTCCAAGCATTGCCTCCACTACGTCAGTGCTCTTGATCAGGTACTTGGATTTTCCTATCTTCTTTGCCCATTCATCTATCTACAAATTGTCTGCACTATGTGTCTTTCGCTGAACAGGGTTGCCCCCTTTTGGAAAGCCAAATGCTATCCATACATCATCTTCTGTGATGTGCACCCTCTCATTTTCACATGTAACCAATGAACAACTTTCAGGTTCAAAACTGGAGACACACCAATGTGCCAGCTTCATTGGTATCTCTTTCACCATCATTTTCAATAATGATGTGAAACTCATTCTGGCAACTGATTGTTGTTGAGCAGTGGTCAATTTTTTTATTGCCTCTACAAATTGCCTTGGACTTGATCGGTAGCCTAGCTCCGGGAAAGATTTTTCTAGCTTTTTTACTTCTTCTGATTCTGTACTCTTTGCTCTTTTTGGGGAGGATTGCTCCTGTGTTGCGATTCATTTCCGTCCCATTCTTGCATTATTATAAAATATAACAAACAATTAAATCGAATATTCAGTAAATTAAACAATACAAAACAATTCTGTGATTTGAAAATTAAATAATGGTGCAGCATAAGTTTATCATTGGTGATAGTAGAATAGCATTGTTGGTGCATACATTCTGCAGTTTTACTATAAAAAACCTGCAGTTTATATCAATAAAACTTGCATAAAATCATGTCATTTATGTCAATGTAATATTTCGATGTATTGATTCCACATAGTGATCAAATTAAGTACATATGTTGCTCCAAATTGTCACAGTAAAAAGCCCTACATTTTACACTACATAATTTTGCAGCTTTAGTTTTTTAAAAATACAGTTCATTTCAATTTTGCATAAATTTTGTCTTGTATTTCATTGTAATAGTTCTAGTATATACTCCACATATTGAACAAAATTAGTATAAATGTTGCCCCAAATTGTCTCAGTATAAAGCCCTAAATTTTATACTATAATACCTAACAATGCAAATAATTAAGTTCAATTTGTATTCAGGATTGGTGCATTCATTTATGCAGTTTAGTATATAAAAACAACATTTGATATCAATAAAACTTGCACAAAATCTTGTTAAGTATGTCATTGTTATAGTTCGATTATTGATTCCACATAGTGATCAAATTAAGTACATATGTTGCACCAAATTGTAACAGCAAAAGGTCCTACATTTTACACTAAAATACCTATTAATTTAAATAATTAAGATGGGTTTGACTTCATGATGATTTTGTATTATGATGGCATACAGTTCTGCAGATTTAGTTTTCAAAAACTCCAGTTGATTCAAATAAAAGTTGCATAAATTCCTTCATATATTACATTATCATTATTGTAAAATAAATTAAGAATTATACTGCAGATTTAGTTTATAAAGATTGCATTTGATTTGAATAACACTAGCATATTATTCTGTCATGTCTTACATTATAATACTTCAACTACTTACTGCACAGATTGTTTAAATGAAGTACAGATGTTGCACTAAATAATCACAGCAAAAAGCCCTAAATTTTACACTTTCGTCAAGTATTACATTATACTACTGCAGCTACTGAATGCACAGATTGTTTAAATAAAGTACAGATGTTGCCCAAAATTATCACAGCAAAAAGCCCTAAATTTTACACTACAATACCTAATAATGCAATTAAAATAAAAAATTGAATAATTCAGAGTTCAAATTCGTTTGCCCAAACCTGAATTGTCAATGTTGTTAGATGTCGACTTCAATTTTCCGGTGGGTGCGCGGTCGTCGTGTACGATTAGCCTCCCAAAAAAAAGAAGCAAAATTAAATTACAAATATTAAACAAAATGGCAGTCTTGAGTGATTCTTACTAGAGTGATGTCGGCTTCTATTTTCCGGCAGTTGCGCGGTTGTCGCGTTCGATTATCCTCCAAAAAAAACCAAATTAAATTCGACTGCGAGAAATATTTCCGAAGCGGAAGACTGAAAAACTTGATGAAATATGTATATAAACTTGGTATTAATGTTTTTCGGTTGTGATTCTAACCTTAGTCGTCGTTTTCCTTTGCTCTCCGGCCGGTTGCTTAATGAATTCGCGTTCCCCATCGGTTAAAATTTTTAATTACGGTGGTTGTGTTTTGAGTGAAAAGTAAATGCGGTAGGTTGGATAAAAAATTGTGTGCTGTAAATTCCGCAACCGTCTCCCGTGAAATTCGAAAAAAAATACGTGGGAATTTTCAGATTTTTGCACATTGACATATTTACCCTTATATGCAAGTTTTTTAAACTATATATGCAGCGAATTTTTTTTGAATCTAAACTAGATCTGAACCGTTAATTATTAAAATGGAAGATCCAGATTTGGTCTTATTTCACATCTGGGAGGTGGTTGATACTATAACGCTCCCGTATATATTTATATATATAAAAATAGTAACTAGTTGTACTAATAGTTCATTAATTAAGCTATTGAGTTCATTTTTTTAAATAAGTGTACATCAATCTTAAATACACACAACTTATAATTATTTTACTTAATTCAAATAATCATATTCAAAATAATATTAAAAGAATAACATTTTTATTGTTCATAATATTTGTATAAAGATTTATGAATAAAAATATTATACTTAATTCACCAATCAATTAATTTTATATTATTTTATTATTTACTCTTATATAATATATATTCGACCATATATAGATTTTAATTAAACTAAAATAAAGTAAACCAAACACAAAGCCTACAAAAAATAAGAACTTAATTTTAAAGATTATTCCATTAGAAATTATATTTGTGCTATTTAAAATAGTAAATATAATAAATTAGTAAGATGTAATTTTTTTAAAAAAGTGACGAATATACTTTTGCTAGCATTTTTGTTATTATTTATTGTACATCTATATAATAATAGAATAAATAAATAAAAATAAAATTATTATTTTGGAGGAAAAGTGACAAAATTGTAAATACATGCAATTTTTTTATTTTAATAGATTTGTAGATTTGAAATCGGAACTAAATATAATTAATAAAGTAGAATAATAAAATAATTGATAATGTATATAAATTGTGCATCGCGCAGGTAACAAACTAGTATTTTTAAAAACAATACCCTAACAAAAAATATTTTCATACTCAAAACAAGTTTCCAAAAATATATCTATATAATTAAAGTAATAAACTAATGATGCATTGATACAATACATTAGATGAAAAGTTTTATTATATGAAGAAAGCATGGCATAATTCAACTTAATTTCTCAATTATATTACTTATTGAAACAAAAAATCATGGAATGGTATTCTTAAACTAATATAATAGTGTTAAGATGTAAATATATAAGGAATCGTGCGAAGATTGAATGAATATTGAAGCAATTACAAAATTAAGGAATCATGCGAAGATTGTGATGATAATCATCCAATCAAATACATAAGTTTTCAATTATCATAAGTTCCTAATATTAACACAAATAATTAATCATTATTACATTATGTCTTCTTTTCCTTTTTTAGTTATCTTTATCAATGCTATAAAAAATATTTCTTTTATTTTAATAGATTTAATCATATTATAAATTAATTATAGATAAAGCAAAATTAGGGTCATTCGAGTGTTAGGAAGTATTCCTACCTATTTGTTATTTTGGTGTGTCAAAAATAGTATAGAAACTAAGTTAGAAGAGTCTCTAGATTAGCGTAATTCGCATAAACTTGTAAAGTCTTGTTAGAATATAACGAGTTGTAACAGAACTTACGAAGCTAATCAAGACAAACTAGGTGAAAATCCAAAAGCCCCAGTTTGGATCGTGTGGAGTAAGGAGAGACCAGCTTTCAGTTTGGAGCTAATGACTCAGAGAAACTGACCGATGACACCAGCCTGGATCATCTTCAGTTTACACAGTCACTACCTACTCGCACAAAGAGAAAAATAGAACAAGTCAGAGGAATCATCAAAGATCTGTTTTTAAGAATGAAGATTCATTAAGACTGATGAAGTATGAACCAGTTCAGATTCCTCGAACTGGTAGAGTCGTTCTGACATATAAGCGAAATGTTGACATCCTGTGTCAGAAAAGGACGTAGCAGGTGTAGAACTTTTAGAAAAGCAACCTGCCCCGTCAGAAAAGAGATGCATAAAATTGGACGATGCTCAATTGTCTCTAAATGGCTACAATTTTGAAACCTCTCCTACTTCGTCTATTTATAGACAAAGTTCTTCGAGAAGAGAGATTATGAACTCTTACGAAGTCTAACGAATTCAGACGTATTCGCACATACTGAAATGTATAATACACTAGATAAAAACAAAGCATCGACACTCTGCACAAGTGAAATCTCGAGTATTTCTATTATCAAGGCTAATTCTTAACATATCGTGTCTCATCTCTTGAACACGAGACTCACAGCTTCCTAGCTTGAGTTATTTCTTTGGTGTTCTTTCTCTCCTATAAAGAACACAACAGTCACTGCAAATCTCCAGTAGTGATTCTTACGGGCGTCTAGCCACTAGTTTGATAGTTTGAGAGGTATATAAAGCTCTTAACTCTGGAGGAGGAGGCTGTGTGGTGTGCCCACACTGCAAATCTGCGAAGCCGAAGGGACCAGATGCTTGGACGAGTGAGCTAGTGTACTAGTAGACACTGACATCTACCAGCTAGCGATAGATCGCGAGACTCGTTTATAACGGAGGCTTAGTGAATTTCTAGACTACGGTCTGAAAAGAGAACGTAGGATTTTAGGTTCCAAAACTCTATAAATTCTTTTCTCTTTACTACTTTCTTACATTTATGCAAGGTTTTTGAAACTCAACAGATTCTAGTGTTGAAGTATATTCGAACTTAACGTTAAACTCTCTGCTCGCTGACAAACTATTTCAGAAACACAAACCAGTCAAAAACCACCAATTTGTGAGTGCAAGCTTAGATCGTAAATTTCCGTTGCAGACTATACATACTCTGATCTCGGGCCAACATCGAGTTTATTAGTCTACATTTTCATTAGTATAAATAAGATGAAATCACATGAATGTTATCACCATTTCCATTTTTCCCATTAGCATGTATTAGTTTTTGTTCAAATATTTTTTTTTCTAGCGATTTTTTCAATGTATTGCTTGATTTATATTTTGCCTACTTTTGTACTAAGATTAGTGTTTTTGATATGTTAATGTCGTTGTTTATTATTTTGTAGAACATATTCAAATCATTTCTGCATTCAACAATATCAAATCTTACTTCATTCCATAGGCGGATCTACATGTTGATAAGGGGGCTCTACCCCACTCCCACCCCCCTCTAAAATCACTACAAAAAAAATGCGAAATAATGACGAAATCAGCGACGGAATAATTTTCGTCACTATTTTGCAACAGATTATCGACGGATTAACTACGGAAATTTCCGTCTCTAAAATATATATATTTTATAAACTCTTACAACAGAATTTTTCGTCGCTCCAAAAAATAAATATAATGTATTTTAACGCACGACGGAAAAATTCCGTAGCTAAAAAATTAAATATAAAAAAATAAAATTTCTAACCACAGAAATATTTCATCGCTAAACAAATAAAAAAAATAAAAAATCTTTGCGACAGAATATTCCGTCGCTAAACAAATAAAATAAATTAAAATATCGTATTCCGTCGCTAAACAAATAAAACATATTAAAAATTTTAACAACGGAATTTTTTTATTGCTAAATAAATAAATAAACAAATAAAAATTCTAACTACGGAAATATTCTGTCGCAAAACAAATAAAAAAAATAAAAAATAAATAAAAAGTCTAACGACGAAATATTCTGTCGCTAAACAAATAAAACATTTTAAATATTCTAGCAATAGAATTTTTTTGTGCTAAATAAATAAATAAACAATTAAATTCTAACTACGGAAATATTCCATCGCTAAACAAATTAAAAAATAATTAAAAAAGTCTAGCGACGGAATATTCCGTTGCTAAACAAATAAAATATTTTATAAATTCTAGCAACAAAATTTCTCTATCCCTAATTAAATAAATAAACAAATAAAAAAACTATAAAAAATTCTGAAATTTTTTTTCATTTGCTAAAGATATAAATAAATTGAAAAATACTAATGATCGAATTTTTCGTTGTTAAAATAAATTTTTTAAATATTTTAAGATAAAATTAAATTCGACATTATTATATACAATAGATAAATTTATATATAACAAAATATTAATTACTTTTATATGCATGATAATAGCTCGATTCAAATATATATTTGAGTTTAAATTGAATTTTAATAGTGTAATAATTAATATATAGATAATAATAAATTAATAATTGCATAAATTACATTGATATAAGTTATAAATATTAAATATAACCTATTATATATTATATATAACAAAATATTAATTAATTTTATATGCACGATAATTAAGGGTGGCAATTGGGTTGGGTTCGGGTTGGCAAGTGGGGTTGAGACCTAATATTAACACGTTATATGCCAACCCGAACCCAACCCAATTATTTTTCGGGTTGAGAAAGTTCAACCTGAACCCAACCTGTTTATTTTCAGGTCGACCCGAGAATGACCCAAATGACCCGTTTAATCTTATTCAAATATTCTAACCAAATTTAAAAAATAAAATATATAAATATTTTTAGTTCAAATCTTTTTTAGATATTCTAACCAAATTTAAAAATATATAAATTAATCTATATATATATATATATATAAATATTAAAGCAAAGTAGTAAAATAAATTGTTCACTCCAAAAATTCACATAATTTTTTATTTTTATTTTTATTTTATTTATTCTATCATAACATATATACAATAAAAAATAATTGAAAATATTTTAAAATTTATATTTGTCACTTTTTCTTTAAATTGTTATATCTCATTAATTTATTATATTTACTATTCTTTAAGAATAATACAAATATAACATTATTATAGGATAATATTAAAATCAAATCTCATAGACTTTATGTTTAATGTACTTCTTTTTATTTTTATTAAATGTATATATAGTTTGACGTATAATGTAGAAAATAATTTATATTATAATATGTGTAATTTTAACGAATAAAAATTAAATATATTAAAGATAATCTATAAAAAATGTTAAGATATATAACTTTATTAATTTCGTCTTAATATATCATAAAATAAAATATCATTTAATTAATTTGCACATAGTGCGGTGTAAATCATAACATCACATTAATTTTATTTTACTTGATATATTTTAATGGTATAGCACATACATATATAATATATTTTAGTAAAATCTTATGTTTTCACTATTTTATCTTTCTTTATAAGTTTTGTATATTATCTGCTTGCTTTGGTATTATCAAATAAATAAAAATACTTAGATGTATAATATAAAAAAATGTATATTATAAATATACTAATATATTCATAGAGGAGAGATCATGTAAAAAAAAATCTCCCTGTAAGAAAAAAGAATGAATTATGTCCATCAGATCTAAAAAAATCAATGGTTGATATGCAAACTAGCAATAACTAAAACACAATCAAGCAACAAAATAATCAAGCAACAACTTAAATACAATCAAGCAACATTGTAATCAAGCAACGACCTGAACACAATCAAGCAATGTCATAAACACAATCAAGCATCTTTCTCACTTTCTCACGTTAAGAATTTTCTCACTGAATCCGCTCCCTATATATATATATATATATATAATCTTATAATTATATTTTAAATAATTAGATAATCTATCTATATATTAACGGAGAATAGTAAAAAAACTATTCCCATAAAAAATATTATATCAATTTTTATTTTTATAATATTTATTATATTATAACATAAATGTATTCTTTATAATAAAAGATATAAGAAATTTATGTTTGTCATTTTCTTTAAATATTACACCTCACTAATTTATTATATTTACTATTTTTTATATAATACAATTATAATATCTTTAATAAGACAATTTTGTAATCAAACCACATTGAATTTGTGTTAGACATATTTCTTTTTTTATTATCATTATTATTATTGTTATTATTATTATATGAATAATTTGAGGTATAATATAAAATTTAATTTATAGTATAACACATTGAATATAATATTCATTAATAAAAATCAGATATATTAAAAATAATTGGTAAAATGGTAAGATATAAAACTTTATTAATTTTATATTAATAATTTGGCGGGTTATTCGGGTTACGCGGGTTGACCCACAGGTGACCCGAACCCAACCCAAAATTTAATTGGGTTTGTGGGTTCAACCCAAAATTGACCCAATAGTTAAATGGTTGACCCAACCCACTAATTTCGAGTTAGGTTCAGGTTGGGTTGTCGGGTCGAGTCAGAAATTGCCGCCCCTAACGTAATAATTAATATATAGATAATAATAAATTAATAATTGCATAAATTACATTGATATAACTTATAAATATTATATATAACCTATTATATATTAAATGGATGCATAGTTCAGTGGTCTTGCGCGCAGGACAAGTATGAGAGGTTTGGGGTTCGATTCCTTCCTAGCTCAATGTGACGATTAAGTTAGATGTGAAGGGTTGTGTGGATGGTTAAGGAGGCTTCTCGAGAGAATATTTTATTTAATTTCTAACGACGGAATATTTTATTTAATTTTAACTAATAATTTCTAACGATGAATTTTTTTTGTTTTGAGTAATTATTTCTTAACTATGGATATTTCCGTCGCTAAATTTAGTGACGAAAATTTCCGTCGTCCTCTTCTTTCTAGTTACGGAAAAACTCATCACTATTTCATCGCTATACTTACGACGGATTTAAATTCCGTAGCTAGGATTTAGCGATGAGCATTTTAACTACGAAAAATTGTGTCGCAAATCCGTCGTTAGAACTCTTTAGTGACGAATTTTTGTAGTTTAACGACGGAAAATTCCGTCGCTATTTTGCATTTTTTTGTAGTGAATTTTGATGATTCAACACTCGATATTTTTATATGTATCCCCCTCTATCAATAAGTTATGAAGAAGATAAATAAAAATGGTACGAGAGACCTAAAGATGATGACAAGTCAAGATTTTTTTTTTGTTTTACATAATTTTGTATTTTTTCGTTACGTAAAATCTAATTTAGCCCCCTCTATGAAAATTATTTAGATCTGCCATAGCTTCACTCAGTATGATGGTTCATTCTTAACCACAGTTTGAGCACAAAATGAGGTGAGAAATGAGAACGACAACTTTCTTGAAATATTCATGTATTATTAAATGAAAATAGTCCTTTTGTTGGTCCCGAGATTAGAGTTGATGCACAGCGAAAATAAGTTTTAACATGATAGCACATCACAAACTGGTTATTGCTCACCAGTTTGTGTTTCAGAAAATGTTTTGTTTAGTGAGTTGAGGTTAAATCAAATTTCAAGTATACTTCAACACAGAGAATGTGTTGAGTTTTAAATCCTTGCAAATATTAATAAAGCAGTCAAATGCAAAATAATTTATAGAGTTCGAAGCCTATAGCCCTATGTCGTCTCTTAAGACCGAAGTCTAGAAATCACTAAGCTATTCAGAATTACAAAGAGTCCACGATCTATAGCTAGCTAGTAAATGTCAGTATCTTCCAGTCCACTAGCTCACTCGCCAAAGCCTTCGTCTACCTTTTGGCTTCGCAGACTTGGAGCGTGGGCACACCACGCAACCTCCTCCTCTGAAGTTAGGAGCTTTAGGGTTCTTCTCGGAACTGTCAAACATTTTACTAAATGCCAGTGAGAGTTCCTACTAGGAGATGAGCAGAAATTATTGTGTTCTTACTTGGAGAGTAAGAACACCAATAAATAACTCGAGCTGAGAAGCTACGAGTCTCGTGTCCAAAAATGGCACACGGTGAGCTTAGAAAAGCCTCGAAACTTGAGAGCAACAAATTTTAACTTGGTATATTTGTTGAGTAGAAGATTTGCTCATGAACTGTAATAGTTTCGGTCTTGATAAGTTCAGAATCAATAACCTCTCCTTTGGAGCACTTCGTTTATTTATAGATAAAGTGATGGAGGTTTTAAATTTGTAGCGATTTGGAGACATTCTGGATGTTGTACAATCCAGCGCCTCTCTTTTCTGCGAAGGACATGGTGTTTTTTCTGAACGTCTACACTTACTCTGTTTTTTTCTTGCACAAGATGTTGCTTTGTGTCATGTGTCAGAACAGCTCTTCGTCAGTATGAGGAATCGAAACTAGTTGAGCACCAGGTTCTCCAGACTTTAAGTAATCTTCATTCTTAAAGTCTGGTATTGTAGGCTCGAGAAGAAGTCTTGTCTTGGAAGCTGGTCTTATAGGCTCGAGAAAGATCAAGATGGTGACTTCCCCAGTTCTTTTGAAGGCCTGTTCCAAACTGGTAGGCAGTCCCAAGTTGGTAGCCAGTTCCAGTTTCGTGCGTGCACTTGCGCAAGGTTCTATAGTTACACTATAGCACACAACAGCTAGCCCGCTAGCTGGAAAGAAAACATGACCAGAAGTAAGCATTTATAGAATGTCGTGTGCACAGGCTTGCTTTTGTCTGCTTCTCCTCAACTCCTCCATTTTTTCCCCTTCATAGATACAAAAACGGGATAAGAGAAGAATAGGGTCATCTACCTACTCATCACCCCACAAATTCGGATAGAGGAACAACTAGGGGTAGACGTATAAGGAGTCCTCCACTCCTTGTGACGAAAGGAGAATCCTCCTCAGACCCTCCTGACTATCCATTATATATCTTATAAGGAAAAATCATGATTTGACGACAAGGAAACCCTTCTGTCCTTTGGATTTGAGGTAAAATTCTTGCTGAGAGCGGATAGCCGAGTAGTAGAAAGATCATATCAGATAGGATCCTCATAAAAATGATGACCTTTCCTTCCAACTGAGCAATAGCAAAATCTCTTTGTTCATAGGCATTTTGGTTGATCTCTGGTTGGTGAGAAAGCCCATTTGGGTGTTGGAGAGATTCAGAGAAACAACATTGTAGAGATATGAAGGAAAATCGGAATGATGAGAATGTTGGAGATACCTTTGAAGATTTCCAAATGCCTTCTTAAATAGGCGATGATTTTCACTTCTTCGACGGTTCTGATCCCCTAGGACTTTGAACGTCCTAAATATTTAGGAGAAATAATCTCTGTTCCGCATTCACGATGATGGTTACTAAGACCCTCCACGTGTCTGCTTCTTATTCTTCCGTTTTCTGTGATGTCGTAAAATCACATTAATTATTGGATTTTGACTTAGTCATGACGCTCTGATTATCCTGTTCTCCTTAAGTTTGCTGACTCGGCAAACTAGTCCCCCTTCGAGCTGGTTGCCGTCGTGGTAGAGCTTGTAAGCTCTATTAACCTTTTATATGAGGTCAATTTAAATCTCTTTCAGAATACTAAAACTAAGAGCCTGAACTCAGTTTTATTCTGCTTCTACACCAGAAAACCAAGAATGAGAGTTGGGTGTTGGAAATTCGGGGTTAATTGAATAAATTCCCCGTGATAAATATTTAATTTTGTCGTAATTAAATATTTTTTGTGGTATATATATATATTCACAAATCCAAATTTCGGTGAGTGAGAAATTGAACCACAAATTGGCATATTATGGTGTATGAGATAATTAAACATGTGTTTAATGTCCCAAATTGATGTTTAATGCAAGTTGAGACTTGTATGTGTGCAACAATAAGTGTGCGTTGATGGTACATGTTAGTGTTAACATAGACTGGTTGTTAAGTGTGTCGGATGTTAAACAAACATCAAGATTAACATGTTTTGTGCATGCACATGTAATTGGCTCAGTCAATGCGGTAGTTACAACACGTGGGGACACAAATATTATGTGTTCGATAATTTGCAACATAAATCGTAATTGTCATAATAATGATGTCGATTTTTAACCGACGTGATAATGATGTGGGTTTTGTAACCAACAAGATAATGATGACATTGTAACGTCTCGATATTAAGTGACAAAACGTAACCGTCACGAGCACTTAGTATTCGGCTTGTAACATCACGACATTAGTGACGAGAAACGTAACCATTGACACCATAATGTTGGGTTTGTAACTGTCAATCATATTCAATTTTTGATCGTAACCCCCCGGGTGGATTTGCCTATATATAGGCATACGTAGGTGCATGTCCAAAGTTGATCGATCATAATTGAGAATAGCCATTCCCCTGCAACTTTTCAGAAAACTTGCATTATTTCCTAAGCTTTTTAGCTTGCTCATTTCTAACTCTGTTTAGTTCGCCGGAGCTTCTACGATCGCGGTGCTACCTCGTAGAAGACAAAATCGTTTTACCTTTGGGGACGAGCACTGTGAAAATGAGCACTACATTGTCATTTTCGTCTTGCGGGAAGAGGACTTCTCTACTCGGCTACATTTATTTAATTTTATTTCATTTTCGCATATTTTTGTTCCGCCTAATTTTGTTGCATTATTTCGTGTAAATAGTTACATTAAACAGTTGTAATTGTTGTAGTATCTATGTACTCAGATTGTCAAATTTACAACAACGCAAGATGAAAAATTTGTTTGTGCAATATGAGGCATGACTGAGTACACCATCAACACGAATATCCCTGGTGGAAACAACAATGCAACTATTGTTGGCAGATTGGTGGTTGGCTATCATCCAAATATAACATTGATGAATGAGTCTCTTCCCCCAAGTGCTCAAGTTGAAAAACCCTTCAAATATGTTTGAGTGGACTTCAAGAAATGGCAACAAAAGAGATTTACTATCTCACCATGCTTGGGTTCATACCTACAACAATCGAATGATTATTTTGATGATTTATCTCTCAACGATTATTATTCTTTGTATATTTAATATTTTGATATGTTCCTTGTGTAGGATGATGACAATGTTGTGGAATTGAAGGGGCAAAAAGTGCTCCACTCTTGTTCAAGATTGAATTTGTGGCATGTTTGTGCTCTTCCAATGTCTCTTGCAATCATGCAATTGTTGAAATTTGTGGAAGTGAGTCACTTAAGAATGTGACTAGTTCTTCACCCGTGCGTTGCACGGAATTATTACAGTTTATAATTATAGCATACCATAATAGATAAACCATTTGAATAATATAATCGAAGTTTTCAAATATAAATAAAAATCATGATTCAACACTCCTGAATTTTTCAGTGTATTTAAAAACTTAACTAAAATAATCTTATAAATCAAAATATTGGAAATTATTGTATTTGATGAATGTAAAAAATCATAAATCAATTATTTACGTCATATATTATTTTTTACTCTATCCAGACACCATTAATTTATAACAAATAGTTTAAAATTATTATATGATTGTAAAAGTTATAAACAAAATTAATATTATTAGGTATATATATTGTGATAGCAATCAAAGAAGATTTTATCTCTAAGAATGAACTATGGACTACGTTACCTTTTGTTTTATCATTACATCGTATAAGATATATAATTATATACAATACTTTATTATAATAATACATTATAATGAAGTGTCATGCACACTGAAATAAAGTATCACATATTATTAAAAAAAAAATAACTATTCATACATACCTAAAGATGAGTTATTATTTGAATATGATCCTATATATAACTATAATCACTAATAGACTTCCATTTATATTTATTTATCACATTTATAACTATTAATGATAATTATTATGAAATAAAAATTAATTATAATAGAATATATTTGAATTAATTACTATAAAAAATCTAAGTTAAATAAATAATTTCTATAGTTTCCATACATATAAAAAAGTAATTGAAACCTGTTGATATAAAACTAACTTACTATATTTTATTTTAATGAATGTTCTTTATTTGAAACCAATGAAAATAATTTATTTTTTTTGACAAAATACAATTAATTATTCATTCCACCCAAAAAAAAATCTCATATATGTAGATTGTCGTAGCTGATATTTCTTATATATTTACTGATTTCACATTGTAATTAAAGAATAAAAATACACAAAAAATTAAAATAAACTTAGTATTATAAGAAAACGTGCAATATATTCTATTAGAATATTACAGGAAACCATTATGTAATAACAAATACTTTTAAAATTGAATATTAATTTTATAGAAAAATTATTTGATTAAGCCAAATAATCAAATAAATCATAATTTGTTCATTTCAAAGGTTTAAAATCACATTATCCTATATTTATATATTAGAAAATAAATATTAATAGTAACAGCCTTTACATTTTTTTTTTTCGTTATTGAAAAGGAAACAATTTTGCTAAATATAAATTTAGAAATTGTCTCACTCCCACCAATTTTCACTTTTCCAAACTTACCCACACCAAATATCATATCATTTTCTATTACGTACTCTCAATTTTCCTTCATCAGTTTTCAAATTTCTTCGCTTCTGCTCCGTTTCTTCTCAAATTCTCCATCTTTTCAAATTTCATTTCCCAGTCATAGCTCTCAATTTAGCAGCCCTATGGGCCATGGCGACTCAGCGTTGTCAAAGCGCGATGGTATTATTTTGCGCGGTTGGTGAGCAATAAATCCTGGTGGTTAATTTAAGAAGCTTGTCAAAGGTAGAGTTTTGTCGGAGCTATGACAACTTTATTTCTCTACACCTTACCGTCACACCTAAAAGCAAAGTAACAAAATATCAGTACTATTTTTTAACTTTCTTAAGAAAATTTTGAGAATGCGAATGCTATAATTTATAATGCATTATTGTCCAATTCTTTTTCGAACAATTTATTAAAATAAGTCAGATGATTTGTGAAAATGTTCTATTATTTCCATTAAGTTATTGTTTTGTTTTAGTAGTATACATGTGTAAAATACAATAATAACAAAATCTGCAGACATATTGACAAATTAGAAATCATGTTTTGATTTTAATAGCTTAAAAACTAAAAGATTATATGAAAAATAAAGATAATAATAAATTATTTTAAGCACATAATATACTTTATAATGACAATTTCTTGAAACTTGGTTGCATCGAGCTCAACACCCTCCTACAGCCTATCTCATAATTATTTTGAGTAGCCCTTATCAAGTAATTCCTTTTCTTTTTTCATATCTCAACAATATTTTTTCTCTGATTTTAATTTTATGCGTAGAAGATTGGTCTATGACATTCACATTTCACATCAAGGAATTCAATAATAAAAGCTCGATTTGGAAATCGAAACCTGCTAATTATAATGTGAAGCTCAACCATTGAACGGGTAGTTCGCACTGCCAAGCTTTCTCATTTGAACACCGACAACAACGACAAGCCTCTTCTTCAATACACTGGATTCTGGAGACAACCATCATAGTAAGTTTTGTGAAATATATATTCATACATTTTAGAATATTAGATCTCCAAATTCGAATAAAATGCAATATTATTTAAAATTTTATGAAAGAGCAACACATTAAAATCTTTTTTTTTCGATTTTTGAGCATAATCACGGGGAAAAATAAGCAATCGAGAATGGCATAACTAAGAAATGATGCACATTTCAAACATTTTATCTACTTGACTTATTTGAAGATTGACAAAAAAATAAAAAGGAATAAGAAATATCACCTCATGAAAATATTGTTCTTCTCTTGTGTTCATGGCTTCATGCTCTTTGATGTTCCTTGATTACATAACTCGTAAATGTCTGATTTTTGAAATGGTAGATCAGTGCTGCATCAAGCGCAGAAAATATAAATATTAGTCTTGTGGATTTGCATAAAAATAGCAGATTTGCAGTCTTGTAAATGTTATGAATGAAAAAATATCATGATTTTTAGTAAATATAACCCTGCACTGCAAAACCATCTGATATTTATAACCGAGGTTGACAATATTTTTAAGATTTGTAAATTTTGAAAAGGAATTACTTGATAAGGGCTACTCAAAATAATTATGAGATAGGCTATAGGAGGGTGTTGACTGTTGAGCTCGAGGCAACCAAGTTTCAAGAAATTGTCATTAAAGTATACAATGTTCTTAAAATAATTTATTATTATCTTTATTTTTCATATAATCTTTTAGTTTTTAAGCTATTAAAATCAAAACATGATTTCTAATTTGTCAATATGTCTGCAGATTTTGTTAGAATAAAGCTCTTTGGCCAGAATCTGGTTGGCCAGATAAGGGTAATGAAGTAATTTTTTGAATGTTCTTTATTGTTTTTGACTATATTAACCTTCAAATTTATTTTACAAAATTTAATCTCTCTCCTCTACTTTATTATGATTCACTGTAGTTTCCAATTAAAAAAAAAAGTTCAATAAGATTTTTACTTACAAGGATTATGATACCTAGTGAAGTATTAATTATTTTAGTGCTCTATATTAGACTTCCCTCCTAAT
>JAPKLW010001719.1:0-103338 GCA_026898455.1 Plectranthus barbatus
GCTCACAAGGTTCATTATGCTAAACCCTGCAGGTTAAATTATTTAATTCAGGCATAAGTGAAAAGGAGTGAGTGCTATTACTCAGGAAATAAGAGATTAATTAATTGTGGCTGATTGTCATAAGCCAAATTAATTAATGAATGTCTAAAACCTTAAATATGTGGACCATGTTAGTTTGGTGCAACCCGTTCCTAATAACGTGGTAATAAAGGGGCGAGTCAACATTGTTACCGTGGTGAAGGTTAAAACAATGTTTTATTAATTAATTATGTTCTGGGTTGAACAAGGAAGGATTAATTAATAAAGAGGGCCTACTTTATTATTTGCATCTGGTCCCTGGTCTGGCCCATGAGCTGCTCAGAACCCATTAGGGTTAGGGTTTCTCAAAACCCTAACACTATATATAGGCCTTCTCTCCATTAGATCAAGTCAGATTTTTAATACATTGAAAAAAGGGGAGAGAACGGCGGTGGCTATCCGGGAGAAATTGATCGATTTCTCCAGATCTCGGATTCAACTTGGTAGATAATCCTCACAAGATTTCCAAGGAGCAAGGTAACAGATCAGAAGATCAGATCTGTAGGAACAACCATCCATTGTCGGCATTCTATCTCAGATCTAAGGTTATTTCATCATTATTGGCTCCGATCTAGATCTGTAGATCAAACGGTGAAATCAAGTATTTTCTAAATCCATTCTCTGCAATTAATATTGTAGGAGCATGCATAGGATCGCATGGTTTATTTAATTGAAATTTGTTCGTGATACCCTAAGAACGATCCTTGGCAAGAAATTCATTAATGGCAACTCGTGTTGTCCATTGTAGACTCAAACCCTACACTCAGCACAAGCCGGGGAAACTTCCGAGCACAATAGAGACAAATCCAGCGAAGGGGAAGTCAGTAAATGCAATTTCGTTGCGATCCAGAAGAAAGTATGAAGGTTCGAGCCATGTAGAAGGAGAAGAAGGAGAAACAGAGGGGGAAAATCCTGCGCAGGACCTCTCTATTTTGACCAAGATGGATTCCATCCCGATCGACGCAGAGGGTTGCAGCCCGGCCGAGACAGCCGCATCTCGATCGAAACAGAGCCCCATCTTGGGCAAGAAGAAGAAGGAGAAGGAAGGAAGAAAAGCTGATCCAGTTGCCCCAATGCCTTTCCCGCAGAGATTCGCAAAGAAAAGGGAAGATTCTAAATTCACTCGTTTTGTTGAAAATCTTAAAAAAGTGAATATTAACATTCCTCTTGTTGAAGCTCTCAGGGAGATACCGGGATACATGAAGTACCTCAAAAGACTGATGAGTAAGAAGAAGCACTTCATGGAGAATGAGACAGTGAAAATTCATGAGGAATGCAGTCTACTGTTGCAAAAGCAGATCCCTATCAAGAGATCGGACCCCGATTATTTCTCGATACCTATCGAGATTAGAGGAAAAGAATTCCAGAATGTGTTATGCGATACAGGGGCAAGCATCAACCTGATGCCCTTGTCCATCTACAAGAAGTTGGAGATAGGGGAAATGAGAACCACTACAATAACCCTTCAGATGGCGGACCGATCTGTGTCCAAGCCAAAAGGTATTGTAGAGGATGTACTTATTAGAGTTGGTCATCTAATTTTTCCTACAGATTTCATTGTCCATGAGATGAAGGAAGATGCCAACACCCCTATGATTTTGGGAAGAGAGTTCCTCGACACAGCCGGAGTCCTGATTGACTGCAAGAAGGGGGAGATTACTTTGCGAGGGAATGAGGAGTCTATTACCTTCTGCATTGACAAGAACAAGAGGAAAGGAGAGTGCAACCAGATCAAGACTACTGATGAAGAAGAAGAAGAGGAAGGAGATGAGACACCGGAGGAAGATGAAGAAGCCATCCGGTGGGAACGAGGAAATTAAGCAGTGAAATCGGCAATTAAGCTGCCTCATTCCGAGTATACCACCATCATTCAAAACCGCAGGGTCTTCATGATAGATTCAAGGGGTCGACGAGTCTGGACTCGACCACCTTGGTAAGATGAGGTATCGTCGAGCTGCGACGTTAAATCAAGCACTTGTTGGGAGGTAACCCAATTTTTACTTGCTTTCTTTTCAATTTCGTGTTATTTTTGTTTTTTGCAATTTGTTTTCAATTTATGTCCTTGTTTTCGAAATTGTTTAAATCTGTTTGATTTTCAAAAAAAATCAGAACAGTGTTTGTTTCAATTGACGTAGACCTGGCGTCGATCGACACAGACAGCTCGATGTGGAACACTTCGACCAGTGAGGAGGGTCGACAAGAAGGCTCCACATCGACCGACGCAGAGCCCATGTCGGTCGACGCGGAGTGCCAGCAGCCAAAATCTCACGTCGCGCGATTTCTGAAGGTTCCGGGATAAAAAGTTGGTGTCTAAGACGAACATCGAGGTACAGTTTCACTCCTAGTCTGATTTTCAAACTTATTCTCTCTGTCAATCGAATAAGTTTGGGGGGAGGAGGACTTGGAGTTGAAACTATTTCTTCCCTTTTATTTAATGCTTTCAATTTCTTAAATTTTTGCCTAGTTTAAAAATTTTCATTGCATTTGTTGAATAAATTTGTGATTTTGTGAGAAGATTTGCGTAGCTATGATATAACCCTAGCAAGAATGCAAGATTTGAATTGATTTACTTGATTATGCATTGATTGTGATAGTGGTTGAGTATGCCTATGAATGTAGAAAATTGCATGATTACTTGTTTTGAAACTTACAAAGGCATGATGTTTGATGATGATTTGATTTTTACTATGGAAGAATTGTTGTCCCAAGTGTGAGATTTGAGCTTTAATTTCGATTGTGAGTGTGTCTTCATTATTGAGTATCTCTAGAACTTGCTCTGTTTCTTTTTCAAGACTGCTAAGTGTGCACAGGTTTAGGAAATGATTTTAGGCCATCTTTGTTTAGCCTATTTATCCCATACATTGTCCTAATTGAACATTTATCCTAGTCAGCCCTTTTGAGCCTATGACATTTTTCTTTCTTTGTCTATGAGTTGGAAATAAATAAGGGAATCAACTCTTGTCTATGAGAGTGGGTTGGGATTTGTTTGAGGAAGGATAAGATATTATTAGAAGGTGAAAGCAAAAGATAAGGTTGGCTCTAGAAAAAGGAAAAAAAATGTATTTATGTGTTTGTTAGTTCTTATAAGCTCAAATGAATATTCAAAATTGTTTAAGAGCATAAAAGGATATGTGAAAAAAGAAAAAACAAAAATTTTATGTGAATAAAAGAGCCTTGGTTTGTGTTGAACATTATAGGAGAAGGGTGGACATCAATAGATAGTGGTTTGATTGATTGAGGATTACTTGATTGATTTTAGTCACTTGGCCAAATATTTCCCTACCTTTCACAAAAAGCCTTCATTACAACCCTGTCAAAAGTCTTTTTTTGATTCTTGATTTGTGTGCACAAATAAGCAGTAGAGATTTTAGAACTCTTGCAAGCTTATGGTAGAAATTTCTTCACACATGTTGTAAGTGCTTTCATTTGAAATCCAAACACTTGAGTGATGAGCGATACACTTTCCTGTGAGTCTTCCGAAGTTGATGAATATCTTATCTCTTTCAATTGCTTGTGTGATGTGGAGTGATGAACCTTGATTGTGATGAATCTTGTGAGGTATTGCACTTTCAACTGCTTGAGAATTCTTTTCTTCTTTTCTTCGATTGAGGATAATCAAATATTCAAGTTTGGGGGGTTTGATAAGCTCATAATTATACTCACTTATCTATATTTTTCTCCATTATTTCAAGTGAATTTTGTTATATTTTTACTTATTTCCATGCATGAGTCTACTTTAGAGGGTATTATGCTTGTCATGGTAAAATTTTGCAGGTTTTAGGCCGAATTCATTGGAAACCCGTACCGAAAGCAGTTGATGTTCAAAGCAACAGTCACGATTTCTTCCACAGTTGGAATCCGAGCTAACCGAGCACAGAATTAGAAAGATCTTTTAGTTAGCTTTCCAATGCAACTGGAATCGGGTCAATCGGAGTTTGGGAGTGAAAGTTACGGCCAAAACCGTGAGACCGCGCAGAATGGGAAAAACGTCTCTGTCTCGACCGAAATGAAGACCACGTCGACCGACGCAAGGAAGTTCGCGTCGACCGAGATGAGCCCTACGTCGACCGAAACGGGCCCAGAAAAGGGAATTTCGAGATTTTTATGGTTAAATCATATTTTTAGCCCTAGATCCCAATTTATACACCTCTACCTCTATAAATACTTGTTTTGCTCGAGATTTCAGGGCAGTCTTCCTTTAGTTTTAGTTCCTCCCCTTTAGTTTCAGTTTTGCATTTAGTTTTCTCTTGGATTATTGGAGAATTCCTCTTTACTTTTATTGATGAATCTATACTTTTTAATGCAATCTTTATTTTTCCTTGCAATGTCTATTTTTAATATGTTAGGCTAGAACCCTAACAGGTTCTAGGGTTTCTCCATCTGTGATGCATGTTTAGATTCAATTGTTCAAACCCTTTAATTGGTTTAAATCCTATGTTTTGTTTTAAATCTATTCTCATCGAAGGATCGAGAGATGAAGATTGAGGTAGGTTTCAGTTATTAATCGAAGGACTGAGAGGTGAAGGTTAGTAACAGGAAGTTAGGATTTAATACTTTTGATTTTCTGTCCGACCAAGAAGAATTCAATCATAGGAAAAATCTAATTTTTATTGAAATTAATTAACTTTGTGTGTTTGAGACCGAGAGAAGATAACCACTAGTTAATAATTTAGGATTTAATTGTCTGACCAAGGAATTAATTCTACATTAATAGATTTTCCACCAAAATATCTTTTCTTGGTTTGAATATTTGTTTCTTGCATGTTGATCAGATTGGTAGATTTCCCTAGGATCTGTGCTTTTTAATATTTGTTTTTATCCCTTTAAAGTTTGATTTGCCCAAACAAAAGTTTTGAAAACTACATTCAGTGCATGGTTTTCCTTCGTTGCACTATTCCTGTGGGTTCGACAACCTTCGGGTACTTATAAATTTATTTGTCCTATGCTATAATTTTTATGCAGATTTAGCATCGATCACCTTTCCAAGCATGAGGCTAAAGCTTTATACCTGAAACTATCTTTGGTGAATATAACTTTCCAAGTTATATTCACATCAATCATTATCCTACTCTGGGATCTTGATTCTCACGGGCTTTTGCCAACCTTCTGAGTTCTGGGAAGAACTGCAAACATCCAACCACCAGGAAAAAGGATGCGGGGTGTCGTCTTCACTTCAACTTGAAGACTAAGCTTATAAGGAGTTACTAGACGAGTGACCACAACAGACCGAAGGACGGAGCACCGACGGGCTGTGCATAGATCGTAAGGATACTTGTATCATTCTTAATGAATTTCCAGACCAAGTGTTTGAAGAGTGGACGTAGGAATTTTAAATCCGAACAACTATAAAATATCCTGTGTTTTTTACTACTTTCGTTAAATTTTTGCATTTCTTAAGTTTCTTAAAACTAACTTTTAAACCTTCAATACTTGCCTAAGTATTGAAGTGTATATCTTGTGAAACTGGCTTAAGAACTATTGGACCTAAGCTTAACCTTTTATAAACCCTAAATTGAGTTCCAGTCAGTTTAGGAGAACAAGTGCAACTCAAATTTACTTCTATTGCATATTACGTACTCTGATCTCGGAACCAATACTAATCAACTAATATTTGAAACCCAAAAATTGGCTTCAGCTATTGGAATATAATTGCAACTTCACTAAACCTGTTTGACTTAAAAGACTTCTTAAAGTTGTTAGCTGACTTCTGTGAGCAAGTAACTGAATCTTAGGTTTACCAGTTAACACTTGCACGCTTCCGCACTTTATATTTGTGTGTACTCTCACCCTGAGATCCAATAACAAATAAATGAGACATGCTATATTGTGGTTTGGGAGCGAACTATCCCTACATCCAGTATTGTTCACAAAGAACGAAATTCATTATTCTTAGTTATCTATAGTACTCTAATACAGGTAACAACCATGAATCTTCTCCAGCAGAGGACTTCTACTATCCTCGATCGTAGACACCGAAATTGGTTGAGCTTTACCATGATCCGCTTATTAGGCCCTTCATTCTTCAAATTGTTGAATATGAGTTGCAACTTCAGTTTTTCTACTAGTTGGAGCTTTCGCAACTTCAGCTACATGGTATGAAGGTTTAAGTTCCCTTGAAAAACTTTGATCTTGGTGGTGATCCTTTGAATCTGGGATGTCTCAGCCCTTGGTGGTGATCCAGTGGCCTCATACTATAGAATCACGATGATCTCATGCAAGATGCACAAGAAAATTAGAATCTTTAGAGAGAGATTGAGATAACGGAGTTTAAAGGATTATTACAAATTAGAATTGGTTATCTATTTTTTCCGCTATCTTCTTTGTTGGGGTTTTTATAGGTTTTCTCTTGAAATGTAGCTATTGAGATTGAAACTAAAGCAACTCATCTTTTCTACATGTAATCGTTTGTAAGTAGATGTACAATTATACAACTTTTGTTTTTTAAACAACTATTTGAAGTGATAGTTGACTTGACTGATGCTTCAGCTGATGATATGGTCAGCTGAGCTGATACTTGTCCATTCTCTTTTCATCAATTGTCAGTTCATTCTGAACTGTCAGCTGGTGCTCTCTCACAGCTGGTCAGTTTCCTCAGCTCTGACAATCAGAGCTCTGATTCTCTCTTCAATAAATGTCAGTTGGGTGACCAATGATTGCGAACTAGATCTTCAGTAGATTCTTCAAGTCTTCTAGTCTTCAATTTTTGTCACAATAACCTATTAAAGATATTACTACATTCTAAAATCTACTCTAACTAGTCAACATTATATAACTGCTAGCTGATTAATGATTTCCGACAATCATCAAAACTAAACATAATAAGATGAGTATAAATCGGTTGATTTTTATTGTAAAGATAAAAGGATCTGTCGACTAATATAAAGACCTTATTGATTGTTTAGATTATAAACTGATCGATTAATAGGTCAATTATTTTTAAATCAATTGATTATATTTATTACATCTAACTAAGTTACCCACAATCAAATGATTCTAAAGTATGAAGATGAGAATTGATCAATCCACAAAACAAGATCCAAAAATAATTTGACAAGTTCTTGCCAACATTTTAATATTATTAAACCTATTTATTGCATTATCACCCCCAAAGCTTTTAATTTAGTACATAATTTGAATGATTGTTAGACTCAACTAATAGAATTTCCATTAAAATTTCCAATCAAACATATCTATTATAAAAACTTTCAAAATTTCTTCAACTAATCTTTTATATATTTCTTCAAAATCAATATCTGCAGATGTCTTCAAAATCTGACTTGATTGCTAATCCTTTAGTCCACCAAACTAGTGAATGCATATAATTCTTTCCTTCAAATTTAATTTCTCATTTGTGTTACTTAGTATTATTGTATATATGTATGATTAAGAGTAGTTTAAGTATTTGAAGCTTTTAATTAATTCTTCAATTCAAATAAAATATTAATAATTTAATGCATCACTAAATTTTCAATCAGTCAATTTCAAAAGTGCAATCCTCCTTTATTTAATTTAACTCTGTATTTTTACTATTGCTAAAGAGCTTGATACAAAAATAATTTTCTATTCCCCATTCAAATTTTAATTATTTAGAGCTTAATTTAGTTGGGCCAGTTTGGACTTTATAGATTTATATTTATATTTGAATGTTCATTAATTTTTATTAAAATAAATAATTTAACATTAAAAGCAATCATATTTACTCAAGTTTATTATTGTCTTATGCAAACAAAGATAATTAGATATTTATTATTAATCAAAGGGCTAATTACAATTTAATTCCCAACGTTTGCTCATTTTTGCAAAAATAACCTAAGGTTTATATAATTGTAATTTAATTCCTAACGTTTGTTTATTTTTGTAATTAAATTCCTAACATTCCAAATATGCAATTTAATTCCTAAAATTTGTTCATTTTAACAATTTAACGCCCAACATATACAAGGTCTGCATTTTAATTCCCTACATTTTAAAAGTTGAATTTTATTCCCTAATTTATATTAAATTATATTTAACTACTAAAGTTTATCCATTTTGCAATTAAATAAAAAATAACCTAACATTTATAAAATTATATTTTAACTCCTAATATTTTTATTTATTTTTTTTTGCAGAAAAAATTCATAAAATCTGTTCATTTTTATATAAAATTACATTATAAGTTAATGTTTCAATGTTTGTAATTTAATTCCTAACATTAATCTATTTATGCAAAATAATGGATGCCATTTTTAAAAAAAAAACTAATATTAATAATTTTATATTTTTATTTTTAATATTTTTGAGTTAAATTATAAAAAACAGACATTTATTAGAAATTAAATTTTAAAATTGAACAAATGTTAAGAACTAATAATTTTTTCCAGAAATTAAGAAAATATATTAGGAATATATGTAAGGTGCTTGGTTATTTTTAATTAAAATTCAAAAAATAGATAGTTGTTAGTATTTTAAAATGTAATTTAATAAATTCTAGGAAATAAAATGTAAATTTGTAATGTTGGGATTTAAATTTTGAAAATGGAGTAACGATAGGAATTAAATTGCATGTTTGAAATGTTAGGAATTAAATTGCAAAAATAGACAAACGTTAGGAATTAATTTACAATTATGTAAATGTTAGGTTATGTTTGCAAAATGAGTAAACATTGGGAATTAAATATCAATTAGCCCTTAATCAAAATATATATTTTGTATTCTATAAATTCAAAGTTTTAATTTTTAGATTAATATATTTGAGAAATTAAATTACAAATCAAATATTATTCACCTCATTTTTATAATTAATTTAATGCATTTATAACTTAATTCTTTGTTACATTAATCCATAAACACATATTAATGTACTAAGACATTGAAATGTTTCTATGATTTTATATTTGTAAACAATGAAAATATAAATGAAAAACGATATAAATGAAAAACAGTTATAAATGGGAATAAAATATATAAATTTGACTATTCCGCAAATCCCAATCTGATGGGCCACAAAAACAGGGGACTTGCTGTAGTACCCCCACGTATCAGCCATCAATACAGTTGTACATTTTCTTTGAGCGCAATCCTGGCCGTCCGATCGGAATCAACGGCTGGAAGGCTCGCGCCCACTAAAATCATTTGGTATACACGCGACACCCACTCACTCTCTCTCTCTTCCCCGTTCCCTCCATGCGACGTCGCCGGTGCTCCGCGAAACGCCGTCGTATCATCCATCTCTGACAGTCAATTGAAGCCCTAGAATCAATTGTCCGCCTAATTGATCATGAATTCCTGGAAATACTTTTGGTTTACTTCGTATTGAGCTTGGATCACAGGTATTTGTTTCCAATATCATACCATATACCTGTATGTGTTTTACATTTATTAGAAATTCCTTTATCTAATATGATTGGTGAATTATTTTGTTCGTGAGTGGTCGGTGTGTGGTCGCATGCCTTTGAAGTGGTTGAAAACGCTTATTATTGTATGCAATTCGTTGTAGTTATATGATATAATTGAGATTTCTAGTCATAATGAGTATGCACGAACACGCACTTCACATGCTTATATGTGTGCGCGCGCGTGTGTGCATGTTGTGATATGCTGTTTGAAGTTGTAATATACCAGTACGGGATGGAAGAACGAATGAGACTTTAAAGTTTGGGGATTAGAAATTGAGCGCAAGTATGTTTTGGATAGTTTCTGAGAGTCTGGGGTTCATTGTGTTGTGTTTATGAGGCAGTGATAATGTGAGTGCAATTTGGGTATTTACCTCTTTGTTCTTCATACGTGTGAACTGCTGAAACTCATGCAGATTTGGCGTTGGAAACTGAGAGAAAGATATGAAGAAATGCTCCATGCTTGTGGTTTTCTGCAAAGACTGAATATTCTGCAAGTTGGATGAAGTGGCTCTCTCATGGATTCTGAACTTGTAGGTGCCAGAGAAGGATATATGGGCCAACATGAGGGGTTGGCAGATGATGGTGATGATGATTCTAACAGTATTGGAGACATGGATACGTTTGGTCACTCGCTGGTTGAGGATGGTAGTTTTCCTGAACCCCATGTTGGGATGGAATTTGATTCCGAAAATGCGGCAAAGATGTTTTATGAAGGTTATGCAAGAAATTTGGGATTTAGTTCTCGAGTTTACTCTGACAGTTCAACATCCAGGGTGTTTTTGTGTTCGAGGGATGGGTTAAAGAAAAGAGCTGGTGAGAGCTGTGGTGCTATGCTTCGAATTGAACCAAGGGGTGAACACAAATGGATTGTGACCAAATTTATTAAAGATCATAGTCACACCATTGTTGGTCATAGTAAGTTGCGGTACCTAAGACCTAAAAGACATTTTGCTGCCACCACCAACAGTGTGGCTGAAACATTTGACCAAGGTATAGACATAGTTCCCAGTGGCATCATGTATGTTTCTGTGGATGGAAATGGCGTTTCTTCAGAAAGTAACCATGTATGGAAGAATATGACTGCTTCCAGATTAAACCATACTGTTAAAAATATTGGGTCATTGGGCTTTACACCGGGATATACTAAACAAAGAAGAACATTGGGTAGGGATGCTCAGAATCTCCTTGATTATTTTAAGAAGATGCAAGCAGAGAATCCCGGATTTTACTATGCTATACAACTTGATGAAGAGAATCGTATGGCTAATGCATTTTGGGCAGACTCTAGGTCAAGAAGAGCTTACAGTCATTTTGGAGATGCAGTTATTTTGGATACAACATACAGGATAAATCAATATAAGGTACCATTTGCTCCATTCACGGGAGTGAACCATCACGGTCAATCTATTTTATTTAGTTGTGCACTACTCTTTGATGAATCTGAAGCTACATTTGTGTGGCTATTTAAAACATTTCTGGCTGCGATGAATGACCGTGCACCTGTCTCCCTGACCACAGATAAGGACAGATCCATACAGGATGCAGTTACACAGGTGTTTCCTGAAACCCGCCATTCAGTAAACAAATGGAGTGTTCTAAGGGAAGGCAATGAAAAAATGGCTCCTGTATGTCTTGCGTATCCTAACTTTCAGGTGGAGCTATATAACTGCATCAACATGACTGAAACCATTGAGGAATTTGAGTCTTTTTGGGTATCTATTCTTGACAAGTATGATCTGAAGAGAAATGATTGGCTTCAGTCTATATATGATTGTCGCAGGCATTGGGTACCTGTTTATTGTCGAGACTCCTTCTTTGCTGCAATTTCCCCCAGTCTTGGATTTGAGAGCTCAGTTTTTGATGGTTATGTAAATCAACAAACTACATTACCGATGTTCTTTAGACAATATGAAAGAGCTTTAGAGAACTCATTTGAGAGGGAAGTGGAAGCTGATTTTGATACAGTGTGCACCACTCCATTGCTCAAGACACCTTCCCCTATGGAAAAGCAGGCTGCTAGCTTGTATACAAAGAGAATATTTTCAAAGTTTCAAGAGGAGTTAGTTGAGACATTTGTATATACTGCAAATAGAGTTGATGGAGCTGGGCATGATAGTACATTCAGGGTTGCAAAATTTGAGGATGACCAAAAAGCCTTTTTTGTCAAACTGAATATTGCAGAAATGAAAGCAAACTGTAGTTGTAAGATGTTCGAGTATTCTGGCATCCTATGTAGACATATTTTGACAGTATTTACTGTGACTAATGTACTTACCTTGCCATCCCATTACATCTTAAAGCGGTGGACCCGAAATGCTAAAAGCATTTCAGCTGATGAACAGTGTGAACTGCAGGGCCATGAATCTCTGACGACAAGATATAATAATTTATGCAAAGAAGCAATTAGATTTGCTGAAGAAGGGGCTATCTCGTTAGAGACATACAATGCAGCGCTTCTTAGTCTTAGAGAAGGACAGAAGAAGGTTGCTGGTGTTAAAAAAGGTATGACAAAAGCTGCACCTTCTAGTTCACAGGTTGGTGGGCTTACTTATGACGATCGTAGATCTGCTGTAAATCTTGAAATGACCCCTTTACTTTGGCCGCGTCAAGATGAAATAATTCGGCGTTTTAATCTCAATGATACTGGTGTTCGTAGTCAGAATCTTTCAGACCCAAATGCCCCACGCATGACCCCAGTTTCTCTCACCCGCGATGGTGGTAACTGTGATAACATGGTACATCAAATCTGTATGGAACTTTTGTATAAATGGATTATCTCTAATGAGATTTTGAGCCTCAAACCTTTTTTTTATTGACCTACAGTTGATTCTTCCTTGTCTTAAATCAATGACTTGGGTAATGGAGAATAAGAACGCAACTCCAGCTAATAAGGTAGCTGTAATCAACCTAAAGGTATGTGCTCCCATGTAATGGCTTCATTCCAGAATAATTGATGTGCCTCTAGCTTCTTTTCTTATTATTATTTCCTTCTCCATTTTAGTCCCTTTGGAATTTTCAATTTTGTTGAGGTGAAGGTGAATCACAGTAATGTAGTTCCATGAATTGCAAACAATCATATGATTAATGGTGTTTAAACTAAAATAAAATAAAAGTCAAGAAGAACTCTCATGGATATTCTCAAAGTAGAATGTTACTTGCGTTTCTATTAGAAGTGCTGGTTATGATTTTTTTTTCATTGCTTTCAGCAATTGCCACTTTATGCTACCAAACTTTGACGAAGAAGTTGAATATTTGCTTCCTTCCAATTCACTTGTTATTTCTGCTCCTGCAGTTACAAGACTATGGCAAGACTCCAACAGGAGAATCAGAGGTAAAGTTTTCACTATCAAGGGTCACTTTGGAGCCCATGTTGAAGTCCATGGCCTACATCAGTGAACAGCTTTCAAGCCCTGCCAATAAGGTTGCTATCATCAATTTGAAGGTCTGTGATTCATAAATTAAATGTTGAATAGGATTAAATAATTTTATATTTCCCCCTTTTGGCATGATCCTGTCTATGTGTTAACATTATGCTAAAACAATGGCCAATACTGACCCTGAATGGACAAAGGGGGGATTTTGCACTGTTACATATTCCAGGACACTTAGAGTAAATCTGTAAAATAACTTGAGTTAATCTATACATATTCCAGGATACTTACGTTAATCTAGAAAATGACTTTTGATGGTGATTCTAAATTATCGTTTAGCTCATTCTATAATCACAAGATTGGCTAAATCTATGGCAAAAGTTCAATCATATTGAATTTGCTGCAATACAATAAGGGGATGTAGTCTCTGCTAGGCGTTCACCTGTTTCCTCATTTCTATGGTTACTTCCGGGTCTATTCTGAGGAGAATATTCACTAATTGTCAGAAATCATTTGGACTCGACCTAGCCAATTGGCATCTTACTAGAGTTCAATCTCATGTCATCTTCAATTGGGCAATAATATTAATTTTTCCATAGAACTGGGTTCTTATAAACTTCATGCGAGCATTGTGTTTCTGCATAAAACCTCAGTTTATAATTTTGGCTTTAGGTAGTTATCATGAGATGAAGTATTAGTCTTATCCTAAGCTATTTTCTTCCGTCAAACAGCCAGTGGCAATTCACAGAAATTAACTTTAATTTGTTTATTGCCATAAATACTCTGTTCATAAACTCTGTTCTTGTTCAGCTTCAAGATGCAGAGACAACCTCTGGAGAAGCAGAAGTGAAGTTTCAAGTTTCTAGAGATACTTTAGGTGCCATGTTGAGATCAATGGCCTATATCCGGGAGCAGCTTTCAAATGCAGTAAGGATTATTGAAGCACTTATTTTTTCATATTTGCCATTCCTTTTGTTGATTCTGAATCTACTTGGTAGAGAACAGTGACCTTCTGGCATCAGTTTCTTTGTTTTATCGGAACCTACTGATTACGTGATCATAAAAGTTGGATATGTCACATGTAGGGTTCCTTTCTTTGTGCTACTTCTATCCTCTGATCTATTGTGACTGGGCAGGGATTTTGCTAATTCTATTGGTTTTGAGTCATTGCATAGTATATTCCAAAGTACATAATTTTGAACCTGCTTGGTTGAAAATAGGGACTTGCTGGCAAAGCATTCTTTGTTTTACCAAACCTTATTAATTACCGGATTATAAAAGTTGGATATGTTTCATGTAAGGCGCCTTTCTTTCTGCTAGTTATATTCTCTGACTAAATAAGGATTTTGATGTATCTCTTGGCTTTTGACTCATCACATTTAAAACTATTTACATGTGTGCTAGAAGATTGAAAGCTCACTAGGTTCTAGTGGCATACAGATCTCTATCGAATTTGGTTCTTGAGTTTCTGCTTTTCATTTAATTATTTGGACGGGTAGTACGATATAGTTACACTTTGAGGAGAAACTTATTAGGGCTTACCGAGCCATTAAGCAGCATTTTCTTTATTAGTCTAACATGCTACTAAACCTCTAGGATAGTTTTGTCTGACCTCAAAATTACCCTGGAATTCTTCTTTTACAAAACCTCACTGTGAGGTTTGGCCAAAATACAAATGACTCCATCTGTTTTCAAATCTTCAAAAATTGCTCCACTGATGAGGTATTTCTAAGAAACATTGACCTCAAGGGGGTATTTGTAGTGGACATTGTCAACCATCTTGATAGAGGTAGTTAAGGAATCAAAAATCTTGTGAGTAAAGATGGCGAATATGCCCACACACGCCCCAAATTCTGTCTTTCTCCTTGTCAAATTACTCGAATGGATATGAATACAACTCCATCATTCAGTGGCTGACTTTACAATGCATTGTGTTATTTATCACCATTCCTCTTCTCATAACTGTCACATTTTTTTGACTGAAATGTTTATGTCATTGCAGATTGAACTTAAACAAGACAATCCAGCAAAAAGAACACGAAAGTAGGGCCGTGCTACATGTGCCACACGAAAACCTTAGGTACTTGTGATTTTAGATTATTGACCACCACTTGACCCTGCTTCTACTGTCTTGGCTTCCACAATCTAATCCTCTTTGATTGTTTGTAGATGTTACCTTTTTTTTTTTTCTCAGTAGGGCAGAGTTTTTCATTTCTTCTTCTGTTCAATAGTAATGTTTCAGATTGAATGTATAAATTATAATACACAGACCAATCTTTGTACATTGATTTAGATGGTTTTGTAAACTTTTGGTGTAAAATGGGATTTTCTGAAATAAAAAGCTTGTTGCATATCCAAATATGTATATGTGCCATTTTTTTAAATAGAAATTTCATGTACCATATGATATGTATATAATCGATTTATGTAATCATTTTGGAACTGGTGCAGTTTTATCCATTGATAATTTTATTCACTATTTTGTCTCGTGACCCAGTTATTTTAAGCGAAATTAAGATTTTGTGTATAGTTTACATTAAACATCTAAACCTCATTTTAAATCTTTATAAATTGGATATATTATGTAATTATCAAAATAGAATCAGAAATGTAAAAATGATCGTAAATTGTATATTTTAAAATTGCTAGTAAAATCTCAAAATGTAATTGTTTTCGCGTAGACTATTTGACGAAAAAAAATGTTTGTCTATGCATATTACCTCTAATTTCTAGCTATCTGCAGCCCCAATCGCGAAACCAAAAATCTGCTCATTTCCAACAAATTAGCACCCTTTATTCATTCCCTTAAGTGTGTAGCATCAAGTACAATGACTTGCTTTAAGCACCCTTTATTCACACCTAAAGACATAAATAAACTCTGGAAATGACCATCTGTTGTGACAGTAATGGTTTCAGGATTGCATAAGCACCTCCAAGTATTTTGGTAGCATTTGGAAAGACTCTTTAAGGCTTCCATAAATTATTGAGATGTCACAATTTCTAGCTCGAAAAGTATTGTTGTAGTTGATCTTAACACCAAAAGTTTGTTGTAATTTTGCCATTATACCTCTAGGTTTAATTAATGATCCTTGGCGACGCATGCTCCGAGCAAAATAAGCTGCCATAGCCTTTGACCGAATAGAATTGTTTCTGATGTTGTTTAGGTTTCTAATGCAACTGTGTTCCGCAGTGAACTTATATTATAGCCAACAACCATCTCCTGTAGTTGTCGGTAGTAAGAATGTACAATTGACACTGCGTCTGCAACTATATTCATACGGCTTGTAGAGAACGAAACACCCTGAATTCAACACGTTGCTCGATATTCCAAAGGCCAATTGCTACATACAAATCATCTTTGCTCTAAAACATGGATCCTTTCGACAGCTCATAATCCAATATAGCTTCCGAATCCCGAACTATTGGTGAATCTGATGTGTTTTGTAAACTTACCAAATTGAACGTGTAATGGGTGGGTTGGAAATAGATTTGATACTACTGTACCCAAACCACCTTATCTTTTGATCCATGCAGTAAAATCTGCAATGGTACTGTTCAACAATGATGCATCAAATTGGTCACCTTCCTCACCTTCATAAGCCTCCGTATCCAAGCTGGCTTCATCATCTGCATCGGACTCCACAATGGCTTCGGTATGCCCAGTGTTGACCTCATCATTCATATCAAATGCTTCATTTTCATCTTCCGACAGAGGAAAATTGAAAGTCTGGAACAGTTGATGTTCGTCTTTCGCTAACTCCGTTTGAAAACAACAATGAAGAACCAAATTGCTTAAGGTCTTTCGCGATCAGACTAATCCATTGGTCCGCACATGTTGAATATTACACATTTACAAGATTTTCAATTCATTGATGCACATCATACAAAAAATATATAGATATTAAATAAAGACTCAAATCACAAGAAATAACCGATGATATTTTCAATAAATGAGTGACAAACTAGATGTGTTTAATGTATTTATTTTATGCACATGCTTTTCTTATTTCTCACACTTTTCTAAATACATTATTTCATTTACTCTTCTTTTATTCTAATCAAGTCCTTTAGTTGAATTTTTATCTTTATACTTTTTCTCACTAACCAACTTTCATCTTCTTCCTCTGCGTAAAGTTCCACCATACAGAATCCATACCCAAAAAGGTGAAGAGTAAGGGCGCTATTTTGTTTGCATGAGTCGCGGCTTCCTCCCAACAGGTCGATAAAATTCATAACTTCAAATTAAATATGTGGACACAATAAAATTAGGGTTTTAGTCTGTGAAATTTTATAGACGGTTTATGTTCTCTTTCTAAATCAATTCCACTTAGTTAATAACTATTATTTAAAAAAAATCAAAACTTTAATTTTTTAAAAATTCAAAAATAAATAAGAAAATGAAAATAGAAAACATAAATATGAAAAATTTTTAAAAAAATATAACATTACAAACGACAGAGAACGAAGAAAAATAAAAAAAATTCCAAATCAAATTTCCCCTACTACCAAAAATTCATCATTCTGCGACCACAAAATTGGTTGCAAATCCGTCGCTAACTACTATTTTGCTTAGCGACGGATTTGCGACCAAAAACCTTGGTTGCAAAAAATTTTGCGACCAAAATTTTTATCCGTCGCAAAATTTTGCAACTAAATATTTTGGTCGCAAATCCGTCGCAATTTTTGTACTTAAATTTTGTGTCCTGCATTCAAGGAGGTTTGAACTCAGGACCTCCCGCACGCGTGATGGGCGCGTTACCACTGAACCAAACAATAATCTCATACATCATACGCACTAAAAAATATAAAAATAAAAAAAGAAAGAACTTAGCGATGGATTTGCGACCAAATTTTTGGTCGCAAAATTTAGCAACCAATATTTTGGTCGCAACTCGGTCGCTAAATTTAAAATTTTATTTCGTTGTTAATCCGTCGCTAAATTGCGACCCCTTTTTTTTGGTAGCAAATCCGTCGCAAATTTGTAATTTTTTTGTAGCGTCAGCCGGTTGCAGCATCGTTGTCCCCGTTGCCGGCCGCCTGCGTCCCACCCTAGCACCACCTGCATCAGCCCTCCTCTGCCGTGCTACCTGCGTCAGCCCTCCTCCGCCGCACTACAGCCACGGCCGCCTAAGTCAACCACAACCACCACCGTTCTATTAGGTAATCCGCTTTTTCACCATTGTTTTTCACGATTCTTCAATTTCAACATCTCTTGCGAATAAGTTGGCTTTTATGATCGATGTAGATGATAGATGTTTGAGTATTTGCATCATGTTCATTGTCTTTGATGTGTAGATTTAATTCTTGTCGTGCTGATGTATGTGTTGGGAAATTTGGTTGAAGAATTTGGGTCTCTTCCAATTGCTTAATTATTAATTAATATGAATAAAAATTTGATTTGTTGGATGAAATTTGGTATGAATAAATGAGATACATATTGAATGGATATAGATTAGTACATAGATTGGAAAAAAATAAATTAAAAGTAAGACTAATGTGGAATCTGGATACGGATGAAAATGCTAGTCTTATTCCATTTATCAGAGAGGGTAGTACTGATAATGATGACCATGAACTTGAAGAAGAATTATGCTTATCCATCGATATTCCATGGAATTGATGATCCATCAATCTTCCCATCGTGTATGCAATGTCTGCGTTCAATTCCTGCAACCTCCATTTTTATGTTGCCCTCAATAAAAATTTGATTTGTTGGATGAAAGTTGGCATTAATAAATGAGATATATGTATATAGAATGAATATAGATTAGTAAATAGATTGGAAAAGAATAAATTAAAAGCAAGGCTAACGTGGAATTTGGGTATTGATGAATTATTTGTATAATTGAATTGCAATAATTATATAAAATCATGCAATTAACTCAAAATCAAATAAAATTATCAGCAATTTTGTCCAATGTAACTATCTGCAATTTTGTGTACTTTTAGGCATTACATTTACTTTTAATAACCCAAAATAGCCAAAACCTTAAAAAAATTTCACAAAATAGCCACTTTTATAAAAACATCATCAATATAGCCAAAATGCTTTCACCAAGGTTTGAATGGAGTTAAAATTCCAATTATACCCTCCTATGTATTTCTTTTATATTTATCTTAATTTAATTCCACCATTTACACAAAATAAAATTCCATCTACACGATTAATTAAAATTCCCAAGAATCCGCGTAAACAATTTTGGTATCAGAGCCCTGTTCATACTAATAAACAACCTATTTATACAAATACTACTATTCATAATGATAATTAAAGAAACCTTATCATACGAACAATTAATAAAATATCATGAAATGGAAGTAGAAATTAAAAAGGCAATATTATCTGCCACAAGAAAACTATATTTTACATATGATGATGCAGAAAAATAAAAAATAAGATTAGATATACAATTCCTAGAAATAGAAGAAAAATTAGCTGAAGAATTCACACAAGAATATTCTAATAGATTATTACGACAAACCACTCTACTACAATAAGCAATTTTGAGATGATAACACTAAGAAAACAAATTTTAAGAATTCAAGATACTATAAGACTTACAATACAATTAATAGAATTTCATAGAGTAGAAAATGAAATATATGAAATGTTTCGATTAGAAGTTTTATTAGAAGAATTAGAAAAACAATTAATAATTCTAATAACCGCATGACAGAAGGGAATTCAAAAGTATCTAATTTAATATTAACATTAATAGAAATAATTAAAGAAAATCAAAAAGAATTATTAGATTCAATAAATCGAATGAAGAAAACAAAAATACGAAAATATAAATATCAAGATTTAATAAATTTCCTAAAAGAACAAGGAGAATTAGAAAATGAAGAAATATTAACAGGAAAAGAAAAATGTCTTGAATGTAAAGAGGCATTAGAATTAATACAAAAATTAGTAGCAAAAAGGACAACTAGAAAATTGATAAAAGATAAACCTGTAAATTCAACAAATAAATGGATACCACCAATTCGAAGATAAACGAAATAGAAAAATTATCAAAATTAATAGACAAATTACAAATACATGATTTAAATGTTGCAAGAATAGATGAAGAAGATGCTCAAGGCATCATATATGGAATAGATAGTGATGATGAAAATCCAACATTAAATATGGAAGAAGATGGTGAAGAAAAACGTAAAAAAGAAGATTATATTAAGCAACAAGAAAATGCTTCTACAAGTAATGAAACACGACCAAATAAATATGAAAAAAGCTTTATTGATTATATGTATAAAAATGATTATACATATACAAAAGGAAAATACAAAAAGAATATTCCACCATCATATATTCAAAAAGAAAGAAGTATAAGTAGTGGAGTATTAAACATAGATTGTGCATCAAATGCATCAAGTTTAATTATGTTATGGATAAATCAATTCCAAATGATAGTCCAAACTGATGATGATACAATTAGCAATTTACCACTAGAAGATTTTTTAACATATATTCAGTATAAAGCTACAGGACAATTATCAAACTGGTTAACAACAACGCCATGTAATTATAACAACTATGCTAAAACAGATACATCAAAGGAAGCTAAATTTGACCTTCTAAAACAATTAGCCAAAGAAATATTTGCAGAGTTTTTTGGGGATGAAGCAGAAACGACACGAGGATTTGAAAAATCACATATTATAAAATTACTAAGTAATATGGCTCTCTGTGACCCATGTTTTACAGAAAATTTCTTTTGCCAAGTAAGAGAAAATTATTATAAAACATCAGATAGAACTGGTCTATTAGATATAGTAAAAAGTAAATTACCCCCCCCAGCAATGTTACAATATATAAATATACAATTAACAAACCCAGCAAAAACTAAAACAACAGAAACATTAGGATTAATAGAAAAATATGCATTAGAATATAGAGATAATTTGTGTATGAGAAAAACTGAAGAAAAATATTTAGAAAAAATAAATATACGATGTTGTAAACAACTTGAAACAATTCCACATCAATATGGATGTAAATCAGAAAGAAAGAGAAGATATAAAAAACAATATTATCCTCTATATAAAAAAATATAGAACATTTAAAAAACCATGGAATCAAAAATATCAGATGAGGTATAGAAAATACAATAAATACGATAATAAAAATACAAGCAATAAGAAAAATTCGAAAGAGAAAAAGACATGTAGATGCTGGAAATGTCAGGAATTTGGCCATTATGCAAATGAATGTCCAAAGAAAAATTCGTATAGAGAAAATAAGATAAAACTAATATATTCTTTAGGACTCGAACCTATAGAAGATATATACGAAGAAGGCGAAGAAATGAATTTCGATACATATAGCATAGAATCTGAATCTGAAACTTCTAGCTATACAGAAAGTAGTGATGAGCAAGAATAGTACATTTATAAAAGTAAAACTATTTAATAAATATACTTTTGCTTATATAGATACTGGAGCAACTATATGTCTTGCACAAGAAAAAATGTTACCAACAAAATATTGGTCAACATTAGAAAAACCAATACAAGTAAGAATTGCTAATAATAAAATCATCCAAATAAATGAAAGAGCAAAAGATCTTGCAATACTAATTGAAGGAAGAAAATTCCCTCTAGACACCTTATACAAACAAGATACAGGAGTACCATTAATACTAGGAAATAATTTTCTTAAAAAATATTACCCTTTTATTCAAGAAATTGATAGAGTAAAATTACGTTGTCCAGCAATGGAAAACCAACGTAGACATTTAGTTACAACAAAAATATATACTACACTTTCCTTTTTACAGGGGAAGATTATCCATGAACTTAAAAATCAACTAATTCTGTACATTCACGAAGAAATTGAAATAAAAGTCTTGAGAATCCTCGATGAAATAAGTAGTCAAGATCCTTTAGACCCTATTAAAAATACAAATACAATGGAAGTTAGGATAGAATTAATAGATCCTAATAAAGAAGTAAATGTACCAAACAAAATTCCATATACAGAAAGAGATGTCGCAGAATTTAAAGAAGAAACAAAAAAATTATTAGAAAAGGGAATCATAGAACCAAGCATAAGTCCACATAGTGCACCAGCATTTTATGTTGAAAATCATAATGAAATAAAACGAGGAAAAAGAAGAATGGTTATAAACTATAAAGAAATGAATAAAGCCACTAGAGGAGATGCATACAAATTACCTAGGCAAGATTACATTTTTAATAAAATTAAAAAAGCAGAATGGTTCACAACTCATGATGCAAAATCAGGATATTGGCAGTTACGATTACATAAGGATACTAAACCTTTAACAGCATTTAGTTGTCCACCACAAAATCAATATCAATTTACAGTTATGCCATTTGGATTAAAACAAGCACCTAGTATCTATCAACGATTTATGGATAATAATCTTAAAGGATTTGAATCTATAAGTCTAGCATATATAGACGATATTATAATTTTTACTTTAGGAACAAGAAAACATCATTTAAACGAAGTTGCAAAGCTTCTACTACAACTACAAGAAAAAGGAGTAATTCTAAGTAAAGAAAAAGCAAAAATAGCATTAGAAGAAATAGAATTTCTAGGAATGAAGATTTTAAAAGGGGGATATATAGAACCACAAAAACATTTATTAGAAAAAATTAATAAATTTCCAGATAAATTAGAAAATAGAAATCAAATACAACGATTTCTTGGATGTTTAAACTACATTGGTGAAAAAGGTTTTATAAAACAACTTTCAAAAGAACGAGCATTATTACAAGAAATGATATCAGAAAAGATTCCATGGAAATGGACAATTAGTGCAACACAAGCTGTAAAAGCTTTAAAAGAATTATGTAAAAACCTTCCAAAATTATATCTACCAAAACCAAATGATTTACTCATTCTAAATACTGACGCAAGTCAAGATACTTGGGGAGCAGTCCTTCAAGCAATCCCAGGTGTTTATAATGATTTCAAAATATTTATCACAAATAATAAACCATCTGAAGTAAAAACATTCTTAAAACAATTTAAGAATATATTATTAACGAAATGGGCATCAGGAACATTTAAACCAGCTGAGAAAAATTATACGGTCCATGAAAAAGAAACACTTGCATTAATAAAAGCTTTAAGAAAATTTAAATTAGACTTACAGCCAAAAAAATTTATATATCAAACGGATAGCTCTTATACAAAAGACTTTACAAAATACAAGATAAAAGAATCGTATAACAAAGGTCGATTGCTTAGATGAAGCCTTGAAGCTCAACAATACGATTTCTTATCTTTACACATTTCAGGCAAAGAAAACAATCTAGCAGATACATTAACAAGAGAATGGAAGGAGTCCGATCCATCCTGAAAGCAGAAAGAGAAAGATTATTAGAAAAGGCAAAACAATGTCGTCTGCAAGCACAACAGTTACAAAAAGAAGCAAGCCAAGCAGATAAAGAAGCACAGGCAATAGAATTAATGCTTAATTCATCCAGTGGAAAACAAACTGAAGATTCCTCAGCAACAACAATCAAGGAAAAATCAAAGGCAGAAGAACACACAGCAGATGGATCTAGATCTAAAGAAAAATTTGATGAAAAAGAAAGAGCCAAAGCATACTATGTTATTTTTAATGGCTTAAATGCAGGAATATATGATGACTGGAGCAAGGCAGCAAGCTTCATCAACAACCAAAGTGGCATCATCTACAAAAAATATCCTAGCCTACAGGAAGCAAAAAATGCACTAACAGAGTACCGAAGCACTTATGCAGCAAAAGCAGCAATGCCGGGACAACCACTTCAATCAAGAATGGCAAGTCTAGGGCGAATCCCTAATAACAAACCACTAACAATAAATTCTATCCCTACTGAACAAGAACGGGAAAAATTAACAAAACTAACCAAAGTAGTTTTTGATCAAGAATATAATTTCTTGGTTAATTACACAATAGCAGACAAACTCTCAAGCATATACCCTATTGAAGGAATATTTCAAGGGCCCAAGGCAATTGTTTTACCAGAAGCAGATCCTATTAAGACATATATGATGTTCCAAAGTGGACTCATAAGCACAATATACTTCAGAAGCATGGATATATTTCGATACTTCCCAAACTACATGAAGAAAGCTATTCAACAATATCATTCAGGAGTGATAAAACAAAGAGAAGGATTTCTGAAGATGTTTGCAACATACCCACTATTCTTCAATGAAGGAGAGCAAGCAGGACAAGTTAGACAACCAGCCATACAATTATGCCAGATAGGAGTAAGCAATCAAAACTACCCAACTATTGGAGATACAAAGCACGAAGATATCATACAACAATTTCTAAATAATTATGTCCTGATACTACTACGAGGAATCAAGATTCGAGCATGAACAAATTATATTTCAAAATCAGTAATTATATGGAGTATGCAAGCAAGGGAGAAAGAAGTAGATATTCAAAGCCAGAAATACATAGAAAAATTCCTAAGAGATTTACAAGGAATTGATTTCGACTACACTCCAGAAATAAAGCAAGAGATCTGTATCAGACTGATAGAAGAATTTCCTGGAGATCATGCATGTAACATATGTACACCAAGCACCGACGGAGATGCAGACTTTGAGACAATAGAAGAAAAAAAGATGTGAAAAGATATCACTATTTTTGTATTTTTCTTTTCTTTTACTATGTAAATTATTAGGTTTGTACTGTGTAGTGGTACCCCTCCATGTGAAGTGGTACCCCTCCATTATGTAGAAGGCAGACCTTTCGTCGCCTATAAATAATGTGGCTCTCTCATTAGGAGAGAACACACTTCCTATTGTAAAATATTTCTCTCTCTATCTCATGTAATATATTTCTCATATATGAAAGGTTTTTTCTATCTCTGGAGGATCTGAAAACGGCTACAGCAAGGAAGCTCTTTGGCCGAATTGATCTTGAGATCTTGAAGAAGAAACATTTCAGGTATGAAATCACAAAACTCTTTTATAAAGTTCAACATATCAAGCATGAAATGTCAAAGTGGCAACCTATATCGCTGTGACAGCATATAGCAGGCCCGACAGAGTAATAAATGATATGAAGAACATAGAAGTTAAGTTAGATCATAATAATTATAATCAATATCATATACTAACAAGTATAAACAAAAAATTAGTTGTTGCATTAATAGACACAGGATCTTGTACAAGTTTTATAAGTGAAGATCTAGCAACAGAAATTTATGATTTATATCCAGAAGTAACATATATTACTCTCGAAGGAACTCCAGTACGAAACACTAAATATACATCTGTTAATATTATTTTTAGTAAAACACTTTCAATAAAAATAGAAATACCAATCGATGGAAGAACTAAACAAGAACAAAAAGAAATAATATTAGGAATAGATTTTTTAGAAAACTTTAATTATAAAATAAAAAGTAAGGAATTAATACTAAAAATACAAGGTGAAAAATTTAAAATCCCACGAATAAATTTATATAAAGAAAATATTAAACAATTACTATGAATATTTTTGAAAAAGGAGAAAGCTCGAGGCAGGATCAAGACGATAAAGAAGATATAAAAGAAATAATAAGAGCAGAATCAATTGGAGAATACTTGTCTGATATAATATTCGATAAGAAAATAATAAATAAAGTACGAAAAAAGGGAGAATTTACACTTAACTCCAAAGAAAGTATAGAAATTCCAACTTTTAATAAAAGAATATCAAACATACTAAATCGAGAAAATATAGTATACTATGGATTAATGAGTGGAGAATCATTAGTATACATGAATCAAGCAAATTATGAATTCCAAGCATACATAATGAATAAAGAAAAAATAAAAGAAAGAATAGAAAAAATACCTAAAAAAGATCAGAAGAAATTAGGATACATACATATTGGAATAATACAAATAATAGTAAAATCTACTTATTACACAGCAATAGACACACCTGTACAATTACAAATTATTGACAATAGAATTTTGGATGAAAAAGATAAAATTATAGGAGGAATAGATGGCAATCTAGGTTTTGACATCATTAAATTCAATGTTGCATTACAATATGGAATTCCTTTCCAAACACAAAACTTTAATGATGCAATTGGAGTCCGATGTAATTTTCTTAAAAAAGATTTAATGATTATTTATTAGATGTCATGTTTTAGTATTTCATTTTATTGGTGGTAAAAAAATATCCTATGCATTAACTAATAGTAATTTAAGTATAATTTTTCAACATAGAGATATAATATATACAGATGAATTATTAAGTACTACAAGTACTGTAATAAAAAAGGATAATAGTCTACAAAAATTCATTCAACGAAGTTCATCTCAAAGAATTCAAAATAATACATCAACCTTAAAAATAGAACAACCAAGAGCTAGTACAAGCAATATAAACCAAAATAAATGGCCTGAACCACTAAAAAGACAAACACTACATTCAGAAAATCAAATAACACAATTGAATAAACAAATACAAGAGTTAAAAACAGTTGTTACAGAAATAAATGATAAAATATAATGCTATTCAACACTAATTGAATTATGCCTAGTTCCACTTTTATATCAATAAAAATAGATGATGAAAGGAGCATATATCTTCCTTATACTCATGAATTGATGCAACAAAAATTACGAAAAGAATATCTTGAAACTCATACTGCTTATAGTTGTCTAGTAGAAAAATTTACATTTGTTGATAAAGAAAATATACAAGAAATTAGACTACTTAGTTCTGACATAAAAATATTAGAAGATAAAATTAAAGAATTACATCAACAATTAGAAGAAATTAGATTAAAAATTAGAAATGAAAATTAGAACAACTACATGAATTATAATTGAAGGGTATTTATGGAAGGGAATTTAATGAAAAGACACTTTGGCTATTTTTGATATGTATTTATAAGTATGGCTAAAATTTATAGATACAATAGCCAAATTGGCTATTTCATAATTTCACTCTTACATTTAGTTGTCTACCTTTTTAACATGGAGGATGCCTTAAGAGACACAAAGGATCATGACCTTAGGCATGCATTATCACATTTCTATCATGTGATTCTTAGTTTGTAGGTTTTGTTCCAGTAAAATGATTTACTTGTAATCGTCTTCAAAATGTTTATGTAAATTTTTTTATTTATTAATGTGTAGACAATGGAGCTTGGAGCATCATCTTCAGCACGGGGTATTGGGGGTGCTATAGCCACAGTCAATCAAGGCCCTATAGTTGAGGACTTATTATACTTTCAAAAGGAGCATCGGTCAAAGGTGTTTTTGATGCTAGAAAGTGGGCTGTAGATCACATTCATTGCAGGAGGTGCGATATGAAGCTGTGGATTGTCCTCTTACCGTTGATAAAGAATGATGAGCACTCGTAGTGCTATATCTTCCAGATGAAATTAAAAAATACTGCACTTGGGATATATTGTACTTGATTGGCAGTTGATCCAAACCTTGATTGAGAGGTGGCGTCCAGAGACGTACACCTTTCACTTTAGTTTTGGCGAGGCCACCATTACCCTTCAAGATGTAGAATATCTGTTAGGTTTGGAGACTAATGGATATGTTGTATCAGGGTTAGATGATGCTCCAGTTGATAGATTAGATGCATACATTCATGAGCATTTAGGCATTGATGTTAAAGTGAAAAAGAACAGATTATTATTAAAACATGTTGCAGACCAGATTAAACAGTCGATGCCTCTTGTATTTTTGGATAACTGACATCTACATCGAGCCCGTGTTGTGATAATAGATTTGATGGGCAGGTTTTTTTCCCTGGTGCTAATCAGAACGACATATACTGTCATATTGTTCGAGCACTTGTTGAAGACACTATATATGAACTTAGCTGGGGCAATGCTACATTGGCTCTTCTTTATAGAAATTTGTGCAAGGCATCACTCGTCAATGCACCTACGAGTATTGGAGGATATCTTGTACTTCTCCAAATAATAGGCGCTATTAATTAAAAATTTTCATACATTATTTTTAAATAATACTAATTAATATTTTACTCTAACCAGATTTGGGCATGACCAAGAATTGTTTTTATGTGGCCATTTGTTATGTTTTGTGGCATTCCACCTGAGGCTCTACATAGGGCAAGATAAATATTCACTTTTTAAAGTTGACTGGTTATAATTTTTAAAATTATTTATACTCATATGTGAATGAATTTAAAAATTACAAATGGGCGGGTCGAAAAAAAGCATACCCAAGTTGCTAACTATACTATTCAAACCTACGCTGATCAATTGGCCATTCTAACCGATGAGAAGGTAAATTAAAGTAATTCTGTATTTATTAATTTTTTATTTTAATATTTTAATTTTTTATTTTGAATGCAGTTTGTATTTTATCCGTACGAGGACATGCATGCCTATATCCTGTCGACTGATCCTCCATGGACCTCGACCACGTATTTGATTTTTTTTTAAGTGAGGGTCACCATCCGGAGAGGGTGAAGCGACAGTATGGCCGCATCCAGGACATCCCAGATTCAAAGTTGTTCAGTCACGATCCTGAACCTACCAGACATCTTTGAGCAACATCAAAGATGGATGCCGTCTTGAGAAGGATAGAATTGACCAATGATTAGATAGGTAAGAATCTCGTACCTTTGAGAGTATTGTTGTGACTATCAGAGACAATGGTCATTATATTGCCAACGACAACCTCCACCCTTGTAAGGGTCCACTTATGCTCTAGTATTCTTTGGAGCCATTCACATGCACCGGGGCTCCTTGCGTATATATCCGCCCAAGCCTTATTGTAGTCATCTTTCGGTAAGGCTTGACCGATATAAAAGCAAATGTGCTTGATATTGGCCCCCATGAATTTGTCCATTAAGTTGGTGCAGATATGGCGAAGACAGTATCGATGCCATCCAACTCCATGAGATCGTGCATAATGTGCACGCCACGTTGCAAGAAGACCGGCATTGCGATCGGATATAATGCACACTGATCGATCTCTGAGAACATTGAGGTGTAGGTGCTTTAAAAACTAAGTTCAACTATGGGTGGACCCTTCATCCACGAGAGCATATGCGAGTGGCAGTATATTGTTGTTTGCAATCTTCGTAACTGGTACTAGCAACTTGCCCTTGTAGGAGCCACGAAGGTGCGTACCATCCACCATGATAATCGGAAATGTATGCTGAAAAGCTTGCACACAAGGATCAAATGCCTAGAACACATATCAAAATGTTCGGCGTGACTCATTCTTCTCATTTTTATCAAATTTCCACACGACTGTGGTATTTGGATTACATTGCACGAGGAGCTCCATGTATCCGAGAAAATTGTAGATATTCTTCTTCCAGTCACCATACAAGTACTCCAGCACTTTTCTCCGTCCGTGTCGAGTCTTCTTGTAGCTCACTTTTACGTTGAAGGCTTTACGGACATTCACCCGGATGTTCGCTACCTTGTACTCCAAATCATGTTCAATATGACTCAATATAAGAAATAATATAATTTTGGACGTGACATTCCGTCCATGTTGCCCCGATTTACTTCCGAAGCAGTCGTGTATGGACACCTAGTGAGTTAGTCTCCAACCACAACCAGGCCGCGCATCGACGGCCCGAGCTCTCCATTGGCATGGAGGGCCTTGTTGAAGATTTTTAGGATTCGAGTCATTTTTGGTGTCGCAGTAAATATCCCTAATTTTTGGTGTTCTTTTTGAGCTGATATGCAACACCTTGATTAAGAGGCTAAAGAGTGATGGCTTGCTTGGCGTCAAACTTCGAGGAGAAATGCATACCAACTGCAATGTTTTGCGGATTACCATTCCACATTACCGGCTCATCATCAAAATGATCTATATTATTAGGATTGACATGTCCGATATCTGTATACACATGCCTCCCTCTTAACCCTTCTAACGAGATGTGTCAATATCTTAATCGTCACTCTCTGTGTCTAGCATTGATTCGCTATCCTCACTACCCTCGCTGTCCTCTTATGAATTTGAATAGAAAGTACGTAGATTTGTTTATATTTTATGCAAATCATTCTTTAGTGTGTGAATCACCCCTATATAGAAAATAAATATATAATATGCCTCTATCAATTATTTAAAGTAAAAAAAATTAAAATATTGAATTAATATTTATATATTTTGAACGGGAACAATTATTAAATAACTTGTTTTAGTATATATGTAGATTAATTCTCTTTATCAATTTATTTTTTAATTGGATACACAATTCAAATGAGAATAAAATGTTAATCCCCGTAACTTATGATCAATTTATCATTAGCACAACATTTTAATCACTGCGCTCCATGTTTAATGACTACTCTTTATCAAATTATTGGCTACCATTCATGTTCACGTTAAATGAAATAAAAGAAGATATCGATTAATAAATAAAAGAGAAACAACAAGGAAAATAAAGATAAAACAAACAAGCAAAAAGGAAATTAAAAAAGAAAAAGAAAAAGATAGCGATGTTTAACAATTCACTGCTAAAAAAAAGTAACGGAGTTGGCGGATTTCTACGGAACTGCTCGAGAAAATTTCAACGATACAATATTTTTGGCTATTGTTATTTCGGAAACTCTTCAATATATCCTAAGTTTATCTAGTGGTGGCCACGGGCCGGTTCCGGGCCGATTCCGGTTCGGAACCGCCGGTTCCACGGTTCCGAAAAAATGGAACCGGAACCGGCCCGTGGGTAGAAGGTTACGGTTCCGGTTCGACACGGTTCCGATTCGGAAATGGCGGTTCGAAAAATATTTTTATTTTTTCAGGGACACGTGGCGCTCTCTGATTCGTCGATTTTTTAATTTTCAAAAATATTTTCAACGGTTCGGAATCGGAACCGCCAGTTCCGGTTCGGGCTATTTCTTGAACCTGAACCGGCCGGTCCAAAAACGGTTACGGTTCCGGTTCCGAACCGTTTTGGACGGTTCCGGTTCGGAACCGTGAACCGCCGGGCCGGTTCAGGGCCGGTTCCGGCGGTTCCGGTTCCAAATGGCCAACACTAAGTTTATCTAATTAAAAAAAAATTGTCCTAATTTTTTTAGTTATAAAATTATGTCATAATGTTTGAGTTTTTTAGGCAAATCTGTATTCTGCTATTGACGGCGTTAATTTCGGAGTCCCACGTTAAATGCTGAAGTGGTATATGACATGGCAAATAAAGTGTTTTTTTTAATTGATGATTTTTTTTTTCCAAATAAATTCTCAAGTATACATAAATCATAATTAATGAGTTTTATCTTAATTTATTTTTACTAGGAAAATATATTCTAATTTTTACTCTATTAAATATAAATGTTCTCCGTTTATAATAAACTTAATTTAATATCAAGCCAAGTTAAATGGTTATCGATGACAATATTATATGTTTTAATTAATGTCATTTTAAAGTTAAAAAATAAAATTATACTTTTTTAATTACACAATGTCATTTTGAAAAGGCTTTATAACTAGAAAAAATCATCTTATTGATTTTTCTTCGTTTTTCTATCATGAAGAAAATCATCTCATTTAAGAAAAGAAGAAAGAAATAAAGAAAAAGTTACTTTATTTGCATTTAACTTGGTGCAAAATTAACGCGATTACTAATTCGGGATATATTTATCTAATACATTAAATATTGAGATGTAATTCCATAATTTTAAAAAAAAATTGGGACAAAAGATAAATTTGAGGATATTAAAGGATTTTTCCTGCTGGAGTTGCCCTAATTAGGGGGGATTAATTACGATATTTTCAAGAATTATGACTACATAATTTGATGTAAAGTAAAAAAAAAAATGAAAATTACTTCACAGTTTCAAGCTGATTGCTGAAACAGCGCCAATCTTGTTTCTCCCTCTTGCCACCCGATCCAAGATTTTTCGGGGAGAGAGAGAAAGTGGTCATTTCCCAAACCCCAACCCCAGTCGCGGAGACTCCCGATTCATCATCTGCATCATCAGGTACTCCAACAATCCTTATTCATTTAAATCTCTGAGTTCCTGTTTGTGGGTCTCGAGTCTTGTTAATCTTGAGCGTTGATGTCCACTTGATTGATCGAAAAAGATTATTCTTGAAGGTTGCTTTGGATGGTTTTTGGTTTTTATGAGCGGAATTCATCATGCGAGGTATGGTGGAATACGTTCAAAACATATGGCCTTTCTCCACTTTTGTGTTCTTCAATAGTAATAATAATGAATTAAGGGCATCGGATGGGATTGTCAAGAAATTATCCATTCCGGAAAGCACGAAGCCTTTTGTTTATGCGATTCGGGAGCCCGAATCGCAGGCTGTGATATATGTGCTTGCTGTCCAGAATTTGTCCGAGAGGTCAGCTTTGGATGCCGAGTGTTTGATTAGAGAGATTAAGCCTGATGCCGTTGTTGTGCAAGTGGGCCAGTTGAATGAATCCGAGATGGCTGGATTGAGGGAAAATAGGAATGGATTGATTCATAATGGTGATGGTGGATGTGATGATACCGTTCCCACCTCTGTATTTGAGGTTTTGATGAGGTGCTTTATGCATAAGATTAACAAGGAGAAGTATGAGGATGTTGCTGGGAGTTTGGCGTTGAGGGAGATTTTTGGAGTGAGTTTCAATGGACACCTTATTTCAGCCAAGAAGACTGCTGAGGAAGTTGGTTCTTCATTCTTTATGCTGGAGTCACCTTTTGTGAGATGCAACATTAGTGATGATGATGAAGGCAATACGGAACGTTCAGATTCGGGAACTGGTCTCCAACATGCCCTCAGCTTGCAGCTGAGTCATAGGGTTCCCCAAAGTGTAGGAAGTTCGATTGCGCCTCTGACTTCAAGAGCTTTCCGTGTCACAGATGAGATTCAGGCTAAAATGGTGAAATCATTATCTGCATACTTGATTCGTGCAAATCCAATTATGAAGTTGGCAGATGATGCTCGCCCGATAGCTGATTATGAGGCTCCACAGTTTGCAAAATGTGTGTATCCTTTGCTTGTTGATTTGCATGATATGTTTTCGGACATACCTTCTATTGGCACGGCTTTGGCCAGCGCGCAGAAGCTGTTTTCTGATGTCAACAAGGGAGAAGTTATTGATGATAGACTCCTCTCAAAAGTATATGCATTTCAGATTGCAGTTGAGGGTTTGAGAATTGCTCTGAATAACGCAGGTCGGATGATAAGGAACCCCGTGCCAACTCAATGTGAGTTTTCTGGTCTCCCTGTTGATGATCAGGCACATGCTATTGTTGCGCAGGCTCTTCGAAGCCAGACAAAGAAGTTCAAATCTATAGTAGCAGTGGTTGATGCTAGTGGATTAGCCGGGCTTAGGAGAAACTGGAAGACTGCTGTTCCTCCGGAGGTTAAAGATATGGTTGATGAGCTCGTGATCAATTTTGAAGACGATGATGAGGTTTCTACGCGAAGTAACAGAAAGTGGAAGTTAGCTGATAAGCCAGTGGTCGCAGTGGGTGCTGGTGCAACAGCAGTTTTCGGAGTCTCTTCCTTCTCCAAGGTTATTCCGGCATCAAGTTTGATCAAAGTTGCAACTTTTCATGTCCCATCTTCCCTGCAACTTGTGTTGGCTCAAACCCAAAAAGCTTTTCTCATGGCCTTTGGAAAGGCTCTTGGTCCGACGAAATTTGTGGCTCCCGGAATGGCTAGTTCTTCGTTGAAAGGCTCTACTATCAAGGCGGTCGCGTCTGCTGAGAAAATACGCACAGTGGTTCACAGTGTCATAGCCTCTGCTGAGAAAACAAGCCTTTCTGCCATGAGATCAGCATTCTATGAAATAATGAGGAAGCGCCATGTCCGACGAGTCGGAGTCTTGCCGTGGGCTACCTTTGGGTGTAGCATTGCAACTTGCACAGGGCTGCTCGTGTACGGTGATGGAATTGAGTGTGTTGCGGAGTCGATACCTGCAGCTCCTTCGATTGCCAGTTTGGGCCGCGGAATCGAGAGCTTACACGTGGCTTCTCAGGTTGTAAGGGCAGCAGAGAGGAACAGAATACAGAGGTCAATAGAATCACTGATACACAAATTTAAAAACTTGAAAATAAGAATTCAGTAGATAGCAATTCAGTATTAGAATGGGTTCCATTCTCAATTTGAGGTTCAGAGATTGTCCAACTAGACTGTAAATAACATAAGAGTGACTGCTTCTGCTCTTGTAGGTTGACGTATTCCTTGATAAGAAAAGCCATTTTTTGTTCAAGTTGCTCTCTCTCTCTCAAGATGAATTACTTATGTTAATTGAAAGTTGTGGCCCAAACTTTGAGCATTTGGTTTTGGTAGCATGAATGACTGGTGTATTTGCCACTGCATAGGATGTGTTGAATTGACTAGTTGTGCATCCTTTTTAAATGGAACGGATTAGTAGATGGATTCGAGGTGAAGAATCATCACATGAAATTTGACAAAATTGCAACAAATAAAGATTTATTAGTCTGCATCAATGTTTTAGCGTTAAAAACATTAACCAACCAATTTATGTGCCTGAGGTATTTGACCAAAATCCCTTCTCATTAATGTATATGCATTAAAATTTTCAGCTCGAAAGCATAAAACACTATCAAAGCACATAATATCTTTTTTGTTTTGGGACCATTAATTTGCAAGGCCAAGGCTTACAAACTCTCTCTCTCGTGGAAGACATCATAGCTGGAGCAGAACTTGTCAAGCATGGATGGACTATTTAAAATCATGGGCGATTTGGTTGAACCTCGGGAAAAAAAAACATGAGTGGAGAACTGGAGTCGAATATCCTTTCATACATCGAAACAAATAGTCTTTTATTATTATAAATATACTGGACAGCAAAAATGAGGGAATCAAACTGCAACATTGACACTAAGTCTAATCCTTTTTCAATTGAGATGTATACCAGAAAAGGTCCATAACATCAACACCAAACATTTGAATAACAATCAAGGCATGAATTCTTTTGGGGCATAGAACGCTGTAAGTTACGATTACATTCGAGTTATCTTTCTTGACTAATCCCAGCAGTCTTGGTTTTGGAAGGGGAGAATCCTCCGGAGAACTGAATACCACCACAAACTTTCCCCAAGTTACTGGCATATCTCTGCTCCCGGAATGGATGCGAGCTGAGACAGAACTAAGTAGTCGAATGCAACTTCAGGCATACGGATGCTTAGTCCAAGGAGAGGATGACTGAAAGCCCAGGCAGCAGCATCTACTAAACTTCCGTGTGTGGATGAGAGAGAGGAAGTCAGAACCTTACAAGCTCCTGTAGTCTATAACTGTGACCTCGTCATCTGGAGCATCAAGATCATTGTAGCTGCAAAATAGTCCAACCCACGTAAGATATTTGTTGAAATGTGAAACATATATTTGTGGTTATGGAACTTGCAATCTCACACGGGTGAAAAAATGAAGTTCTAGCATTATAATGCAACATAAAGTAAACACATTATAAATGCTGTACTCCAGAAATCCACGTTCAATTTGGGCCACCAGAAATAATAATACACTATGATTTCAACAATGTATAAACCCACAAGATATGGTGAAATAAAATGGTGGTGGTGACTATCTTGTCAATCAGCAACTCCCAGAACTAAGTTCATCTGTTGTTTAAGTGAAATAGGCTGGCACACAACCTAATATTCTCTAGAGTTAACTCTAGGATGCATCTCTCCCTTATGTTCAAGAAAATATCACTATTAGTTCCACTTGATTCATGCAGCAAAAGTATTGCCTCCACAAAAACACCAGGGTCGCACTTCGACACAAGAACCCAGAGCCCTAGCTGCCCTACTGTACTGGACATGATTCTGACACTTACTATTCAGCAGAAATCTACTAATTTAGTAAATGAGAGAAGTTAGTAAAAATCACAATTTTGCGACTTAATAAAAAATATCACAAATAACTAATGCTTTATATTATAACATATATATATATATATATATATATATATATATATATAATAAACAATAAAAAATTTTGCCAACTCCATCATTGGTCTTGTTTTATTAACCGGTTTTCCAGCTTGTAAAAACAGTAGAAAGCTTTAGCTAATTGAGATGCAAACACCAACCTTCGCAGGCGCCGAGGATCCTGTCGAAGTGTAGGAGGCAAGGCTATAATTGGAGAAGGTCCACCCAACTGGTGCCCAGACCTCCCATTTCTGCCTCCTTCAAATGGGGATGGGCCGCCTTGGTCGCGCAACATTCGCATAGCAACCTCGGGAGGGGCAGGAACGAATGGACCCAGTGGACTGCACCCAACAACTATACCCAATCAACAAGTTTATCGTATAATGCATACAGAGGATGCTCGAAAGGCAGTCATTAGAAACATGTCCAGTAATGAGAGGAAAGGAATGGATAGAAGAACACACAACTTACCCAGCACCAGGAACAGGCATCAGCACAGGAGGAGGTATGTCTGAAGGAAAAGCAGCAACAGGAATGCCTTGCCCACCAAAAGAATCAAACATTGGTTCATCAGGGTTGTTCCCAGCACCATCACTATTGTTGAAATCCCCAGATTGGTTATTCTCAGACCTATCAAAGTGTTCATTGCCATTTGCACGACTATCACGGTCTCTACGGTTTCCCCTATCTTCTTTCATTCTATTATCTGGGCCAGGTCTTCGCCTTTGTGTTTTTTCCCTCTGCAGATGCGTACTGTTCAATAATATGGAAGTACTGGCAAATGGAAAATTTATGAAGTGGTAGTTAAAAATAGGACATACCGAAAGCTGCATGACAGGTGTCCCTCCAGGTGCATTTTCATCACTGCAAGACATGATAGTTATATGTTTGGAAGCAAATAGGATCATTGACATAATGAGATGCTGCTACTTACGTCATGTAGTTCTGGAAGTACAACTCTTCACGCACTTTTGATGTCAGTTCCATAACAAGTTCTGTGTGTTTCAACTTCAAATGTTTGTGAACAAACTCCGAAGCATGAAAGAGCTTCGTACAACCTTTTGCTCCACACCCATACTTCCAACCATATTTTTCATCCCTGATTTTGCGGACATGTGGGTCCAAAGCTTCAGCTGCTGCAGCATCTATCTTCTCCTTTGCTGTCATTACTTCCAGAGGATCTGCATTCTTTAGCCTCTCTTGCCAACGAGAATCTAGTTTCTTCTCCCACTCATTCCCATTACCAATTGAATCGGGATCCTTCCCCTCAACTCTAATATGCCGGAGACCTCTGGCTTCATTTGTTTCAACCAACCCATAATAATCAATTCCATGAATACGCCAGAGATAAGTCAGAAGAGTGTCGAGAAGCTCAACCCCCTCGAGACCTTTTATACTATTTAAACCCCTCACAATGATGACTGGACCACTTGAACTTCCATGAGATTTATCTCTGCTCATTCTATCATTATCAGATCGACATAAAATGTTGTCCTCAATTCCTTTTTCTACATCCAATTTCCGTACAAGAGCTTGACCTTGTTCCACATCTATCTGAATTCGTCTAGGCTCAGAACAGACTGGGTGAGCCTTTGGGGCAGAAGATAGATCGGAATCCTTGACACCACCCCGACCTTGCCGCCTTCTTTTGCCACTCACATCTGTTTCATCTTCAGAATTTGGTTCACTTGATTGTTCTGCCTTGTTTGATGAGGAAGGACTGAAGGCAGGACCTCTTTTTACACACATACAACTTGATCAGATTGATAGAACTCTGAGAAATAGTTTTAGAGTGCAAAAATCAAAAGTAAATATGCAGGAGCAACTCTTACATATCCAAAGTCCCACTCTGCATATCAAGCTGAAAATCCTTCGCCAACTTCCTTGCAAGTTCGTTCCTCCTGCCAAAGTCGCCACCAAGTATAAGCCTTCGCATATAACTAAGTGGAAGTTTCCTATGGAGGACATTTTAAATTGGCAGTGGAAGTAGAGGCAAAAGGAAACTTCTGCTGGTATTCTTACCGCTCAATGACAGTGAGTAAGTTTGTTGGATGATATTTGTCTTTTAACCTGAACAAAAAAGAAAAACTCAAAATGGTGCAAATGAAGCAATACTAAGTACTAAGTAGGGGACATAGAAGAAGTGGAAGTAGGAAGTACCATTCTTCATCTTTATGTGCATTGAAGTAAGTTCGTTTCAGGGTTGATATGTACTCTGTCTTGTACTCCTGATACCTGATCATCCACACCAATTAGTAAAATAAGTTCAGTAACAGAATGAAAAAGTAATACATGCAGTAAAAAAAGACACACTTGACTTGAAACACAGCAAATTTATTAAAGGTTAGACTGAAAAAACATATCCGTTCTGACCTGCGCTCTGCTTCAGATGGCAAAATATCATCTTCAAGCTCCTGAATGAACTGCTTATAAGACATCATTCCTTCCCTGAAGAAACGTAAAAAAAATACATCAGCAGATTTAGTTTAAGACATAATTTGAAACAACATTTTTCATAAAAAGCAACTGCATGCACACAGCACACTTCTATAAACTTAACATTCATCACAGGTGCTTTATTTATTTACCCATGTTTTTATGAGAAAAAACACTATCTTATTTAGTCAAAACAAAAGCGAGAAGAAATTTGGCACAATACATGATATAAGTTTGGTAACATTCCCCAAAAACCTTCAATGTTTCATGGATAAGTTAAATACTTAAATTGTTTCAAGCAGAGTAAAACTCCCAAATGGTAAGCACAAAAACACAGTTAGCTTGCCATGGCTAGCAGAATAATAGGAGAACAACCATTTACAAAAGTCTGAAGCTAGAAACTGAAAGAATGAAAAAAAGGGACTACACTAGAAGTGAATGTGATTGCATCAAAACAAAGCAAATAATCTGCTCCAATAATCAGAGATTCAGAATACAAAATAATTGCATGTTTTTTACCTCTGGTTTCCACCAGCACTGAAAGCTTCAGCGAAAGCACCACGCCCAGAATCCCAATCTGCATAAAAAGATCAAAATCAAAACAAAGAACTAGGAAAAATAATACAGAAATTTACAGCGACGACTAAGGAGAACAAAGAACAACTTAGTAAACCCAGAGTGTATGTATGCATTAAGCAAAGTTCAAAAGACGAGACAAAATATCAAAGACTTGAAATCAATCATCTTGTTTGACAAATATCTAAGTCTATGGATATAGCACACTAAACCCACACTAACATCAGACACGGGGAAACTACACACACTAGCATTACACACAAACACAAATATTAACATCACATGCCGCTGATAAAGATTTAATCTGAATACTAATTAACATTATACAGTATACAAAGAACAAGCATTGCACGAATTCTCATTATATGTTATATAAAAATTATACTTCTATATATTAAATGACGACAATGATTAAATATATTACCGAACACAAGATTTTAACCATAATTCGGAACGGGAGGTAAATACAATTTCGAAATTGTGGATTTGAAAAGTTATTCACTAGCATTTCCATACAATCCCTTGATATATTTACTAAGCTCCAACCCTCCTCTTATAAATTTCATTTTCACCCCTCAGCATCCTCCCATCAAGAGATGAACAAAACTGATGTACAAGACTTTATATAATATAGTTGAAAGCTCGAAATCATGAAATATTTGGAATACTAGATCAGACCAGTGACTGTTTAATTACAGACTGTAAGGAACAACTTGCCTTTAATTCTTAATTCCATTGTTCTCAACTTATTGATCTCATATCTGTTTCTATTGTAGCTTGTGAGAAGCTTAAGATAACATCTTGAACAAAAAAAAATTTCAAAATCACCATATGAAAAAAATATTTTCACTATGTGGTTAGCTTTTTTATAACTTTTTTTTTCCGGGGAGGGGGGGAGGGGTTCTGATTGCAATCTGGCCTACTTGAAATCAACTTAATTAAGTAGAAAATTGACACGATTTGTATGTAATTATCAAGGTAAGCTATGTGCATAAACATTATGGCCACCGTAACTATGCATGATAGCAGTATTATAGTGATTATAAAAACATATATCCATTTCCATAACCGACATGAAATGTCTGAATTAACAAAAATATAGCCACAGCGAATAAAATAAATAACCAACTCCCATACACAACTTGAAACTGTGGTAAAAGAAAATACATACCGCCCTGATAGCCAGCACCTGAACGGCCCATGTATCGTCCATGAGGTCTCTCATCAGGATAACCAGGTCTACTCCCATTGTCACGGTCATATCCACCAGGATAATCATACCCAAACCTGAAAAAGAAATTGCATAACATTACAACCTAGTTGGGAAACAGAATGAAATTGTTTTAGATGCAAAATGTAACAACTGATATCACTCAGATGGAATAAGGAAAATGGAATACAATTTTACTTAAGAGAAAGCTAAATATTAGGAAGCATAGAATGTGAGTAAGGAGTTCATATGTTCATGCTATTAACTGTAACCTAAACAATGTACACACAATCATGCAAATGAGTTTGAAATATTATCTTGAAACCTCAAATGATAACCAGAAAACTTAAATCTCAATCTAAACTGATCATTGGAGACTTCACAAGCTGACTATAAGGCATGGATAACATGAAACAAATAGAAAAATCATTGCTTCTAAACTAACAGAATAAAAGGAGAGAAATATCATTGATTTCTCAGCAACGGGGCAGATCCTGTTTTGTCATTAGCCAAATTAAACTCCCATATAACTCAAATAATATCAGTTTGTCAAATACTAATATAAACTTTATATCAGACCTAAATATATGATACGAATAACTCCATATCTATCTCAAAAACACATCCATTGAATAAAAAATCCCCAGGATATGCTTTAACAGGTTACCATCAACGCACCTTCTGTCCCCCGGCCCATATCCTCCTCTTGGACTCCCTCTCCTACCATCGTAAACATCATCTCTCCTCCGCTTATATGGAGGAAACGGCGGCGACCTCCTTGAAGGCGGAGAATGTGGACCTCCTCCTCGTCGGTCTCGGTAAGGAGGTGGAGGGGGGCTCGGACTCATCCTACCGCGCTTATGATAATCTCTATCACGTGGTGGGGGCGGGGGCGGCGATCGGTTGCGATCGTAGTATTCACGCCGCGGAGGGCGGTCATAGTCCCGGTCGTCACGGCGATCTCTGGAGTCACGCTCGCGGTCTCTGATGCCTCGGCGTGGCGGCTGAGGCGGAGCCGGCGGTGGTGATGCGTCGGCGGGAGCAGCATCGGAGGGGTCGGCATCGAGAGTCTTGTTGTCGTCGGCATTCTTTTCCCCGCGGGCGTCGAGATTTTCATCTGTGGCGCTCAAAACTTCAGCCATCGGTGATTAACAGATTGAGTAACGAAACCCTAATTTGCTTCTCGTAAAAACAGCGTGCGTAACTGAGATTTCAATATTTGGGGGTTTTGACACGAAATTGAATATTACTATAAATTATCAATGGATACATTGAAATGACAGATCAACCCTTCAAAATTAAAATTTGCAATTTTTTTTTAGACTTACTGTTATGTTTTGTAGTAATATTACTCCCTCCGTCCCACTCCCACTATTCTTTTTCATCCGTCCCACCCCAATTGTTTCATTACTTAAAAAGATAATTTTTTCGCACTTAATAATAAAATAATAATTTCACTCAACTTATTTTACACTCACAATCCTTGGTTATTATGCCCGGTCAATCCTGGACAATTCAGCCGGGACGGAGGGAGTAGTTTGCTTATTTATAATTCATATCTTTTTTATAAGATTATTATAATTTAGTTTTAGATAATAATAATTATTATTATCATTATTATTATAAATTTAATCACCAAGAGATCTTAGATGAAAATAAATATAAATTGTACGAGAACAAATATTTCTTTCATTGCTCATTCGAAAATAACTAATAAATTAGGTTTTATCAATACGAATTTTGTGTGATTAATGACAAAGTAATTAATTATTTATATTAATTTAAATATTATTATATTAGTTTTATTCTATTAGTCATATTAAATTATATCCAATTTCTATTATTTTTTTTATTATACCCGAGTTTTTATTGTGTTTGAATTTTATTTATTGAATTAAAAATTGGATCATGCAATAAGAATTCCATCCCCACAAATTGTCTTCAAACTTGTACAAATTCACTATTTAAAACCTAATATGAGTGTTACTTGTTTGGTGTACAGTGGTAAAAGCACTTTGTGTATGATCGAAAGATTATGAGTTCAAGTTTCCCAAGACGTTGTTTTCCATTAAAATAAGTACTAGTAATGCACCGGTACATCACTGGAATAGGAGTAATTACAAACCAAATTGAGTTGATGGATTTGAGTCTCTAGGTTGTCATTAATATACAAAAAAACTATAAATAATAGTTTTTTATATAAATATAACTAATATTTTACTTGTGTTTTGCACGAATTATCTATATGCATCGTGATGTTGCCCATGTTTTCTCACATATTATTGAATAAGTATGACGATATGATAAATAATATATGTTTTAAAACTCATTTAACCAATTTTTATACTTGTTAACATAAATAAAAAATACTAAGTTAAATACAATAAAAAATAAAACTGATGTACACACGTTTCACAAAAAAGAAGTTGATGGTTAAGTTGAAAGATATATTTTGGACAGGGATTTATATTGTTTAGGACTTGTTTAATTTAGAATAATAAGTTGATGAACTATTATGATCATTTTAATAAATATTTTTTACATTATTGAACGATCATAAATATTTACAATAAGTTGGAAATCTCGTGTAAATGTTATGTTGATTAAATAAGGTTGTATTACGCATTATACATGTACCCACGTTTGACTAAGCACATTTTATACAGTGAGAATATGTATAAATAGTCATATTGATTGTCTAAAAACCTTAAGTAACCAATATAATATACATTTTCAACAATTGCCCAAAAAAATATGAACTTGTGAGAAACCCCTATATTTTTTTTTATAATTTAAATTTACTTTATAAGTTCAATCATAAAATTTATTATATCCAATTAGGGTACATATAATATTGCGAAGTTATTATATCCAACAAAGGTCTATTGCCTCCGGCAGACAAGGTCTTTCACTGGTACAAAAATGTACCAGAGCAATGAACGTTCTCGCATATGGGGTGTCATCTGACGTAGTTGATGAATACTTGCGAATGAGTGGAGCTACGACAAGAAAAACTCTTTTGCATTTTGTTGATGGTGCAATTTCATGCTCCGGTGAAACGTATCTCAGAAGGCCTAATTAAGAAGATCTTGCCAGACTACTAGGGGTGGAAATAAACCGGGCCAAACTAGGCTTTGGCTCGGTAGGCCTGGGCCTGTGAAAAATTTACAAAGCCTAGGCCTGACCTATTAATTATCATAGGCTTAGATCTGACCTGTTTAGTAATATAGGTCAGACTTTTAGCCTACGTAAGCCTATTTAATAATTTTAAAAATTATTTTATTTAATAATATATAATTTAATAAAAATAAGAGACACTATTTAAATCTATCTCAAACTTGAATGAGTTTTCAAGTCTAATTAGAACTTTTTAATATAAACTACTACTAGTACAAATATTCAATTTGTATTAAATTATGAATTTAGTTTTTAATATGCAATAATAAATAAATCTAATAATTATATTATACTCCCTTCGTCCCTTGGCATTAGTCCCATTTGCTTTTGGCACAATTATTAATGTTTGTGAGTGTAGTGGAATTAATATTTTATTGGTGTGAGGAGATTTTTTTTCCATTTTAGGAAATGGGACTAATTTCGCGGGACAAACGAAAATGGAAAATGAAACTAATGCCAAGGGACAGAGGGAATATATAGTTTAAGTAGGTCGATCTATTAGGCTTGAAAGGCCGGATTCGAAGCCTGAGCTTAAGCCTATTTAATTTTATAGGCCTTTAAAGAAGCATAAACCTAGCCTTTTTATGAGATAGATCGAGCCTAACTATGCTTTAGGTATGCTAGGCCATAGGTCCCTGTCGGGTAGCCTGACCTATTCCATCCCCTACAGACTCTCTATGCTGGAGAACAATGTGGTTTTTCAAGCATGATAGGTAGTATTGACTGCGTGCATTGTGAATGGAAAATTGTCCCACTGCGTGGACAGGGCAATAAACATGAAGAGGTGGAAGTCCAACAATAATTCTGGATGTTGTTGCATCGTATGATTTATGGATATGGCATGCATTCTCCGGAACACCAAATTCGTGCAATGATATCAATGTACTACATCAATCTCCTGTCATTTGTGATGTGTTAGAAGGTCAATCACCAAAAGTTCATTACGTAGTGAATGATTGTCAAAATAATAGAGCATATTATCTCACTAATGACATTTATCTTCCTTCATAGGATGCATTTGTCAAGTCAATTGTAATCCACAGTCCTGAAAACTTAAGTTTTTTGCTCAACACCAAGAGTCTGCCAGAAAAGATGTCAAGAGAGCCTTCGGGGTTCTGCAAAATGAACACATTTTAAAATAAAATGAACAAATTTTAAGATAAAATGAGGTGAGAAAATAATATTTTATTTTATGCAATACAATGATATTAGAATGCATATTTGACAAAAAATATAATTAACTTATTTTAAGATAAATGACATCACCATATATTTTATTTTATTTAATATACTGAAATTTAATTATTTCGTTGCTTATTTCGATGTATGAATGATCAATACGACTCATAACAACATTCAAAATTTACACGTTAACTTTCAGTATGAACTTGGATTATTTTGATGTACAAATGAGATAATGATTCGTTTAAGTAGACATGGTAAGAATATTTAAATAAATTAAGGATATATATATATATATATATATATATATATATATATATATTTCAGTTTTTGAAAATCAAATAATCTTTCTTATTTATAACAATATTTTTCATATCAGATTAGATGGATATCCATTTCGATACATACAATCTTTCGTTATTAAAGAGATTTGTTTTTTTCCGTAATGAGACTTAATGCATGTTTGCTAAAATAAAATGCACAATATTGAATATAAAATGTCGTAAGCAGAGATATTAAGTATTTTATTTTGCGATGAATGTTAATGCAAGATATTATCTCTAAAATGAATTAAATCGTAGTTACAATGCTGGTTTCAAAATTATAATTTATTGTATATAATTACTATATTATCCTTTAATGCAGAATATTGTCCATAAAATGCCACATTTTTTAAGAGTTGTTATGTAATATGGTCCGTTGATATTGGAAATCAACAACCTAGATTTTTTCTCATTTCTTATGCTAAGGTCCATTCTCAATGAAACACTACTATATATGTGAACCATGTCCCAGATGAGAGTTAAGATCAATTGTAATCCATTGATTATTTTATTTTAAGGGCCATGATTTCATGTTTGATTTTACATTCTATATTTTATATACTTTTTAAATATTTTTTTAGGGTGTTATGGTAATTGTATTTTTTCCAAATATTATATAAGTTCAAGAATTTTCTCAAATTTGATTGTGCATATCTTTAATTTTTTCTAGTCCATCGTGATTGGTGGTTTTATGTTTCTTTAGGATTAGTCCAACGTGATCGACAATTTTTTTTTCTTCAGGATTACTATCTTTCGTCGGACGGCGCATATCTTCTACCGTTGCTGCATTCCATATACTACTATAGCTTTTCCTTTGTCGTTGTGTATCAGAAGTTACAAACTACCACAATTATGTCCTATATAATCAGCCACTATTGGATCGTTGATTCTGTTTTTACGATGTTCTATCAATATTGGTGATAGCATGGTCAGTATTATAACTTGTTTTCAGCATGATGCCCAAGTCAACAGTTTTTAATAGTTTTTGACATTTTATGATATAATTTATTAGGATTTCCTATTTTGTTATTGTGGAATTGATTTTGGGCATCATTTCGTGAAGTCATCTTCACTTTAATCATGAACACAACTGAAGATATGATTTTTTTAATAATTATTTTTCCACTATTTATTTTCACGTTTAGTGGCTTGTGTAGCTTACTTCCCCTGTTCTTCTTCCATCCTGGCTTTCTTACTCCCTTTCTCTGTAACCTCCCTTTCACCTTCTTTCAGAATTCTTTCCTTTTGCCTGGTAGGAGTGGACCTTTGCTTCCTCACCACAACAGAAATGGCAGCTCCTTCAAAAGGATCACCCCTTCCTTTGCTTGTCACTTCATCAAGATTGGTGAGAGTGGGCAAGTCTTGCATAACTTGCTGGAAGCTATCCTCCTTCTCACCTTCAGTTCTTTCCTCGTCAGAACTAACGAACTCTTTGATTTTTTTATCCGGTGGGATAAAGTCAGTGGCAGACATCTTATCTCCTTCATCCACATTCTTCACCAACTTCTCGATCAGAAAAGCTGACTTTCAGCCCGAAGCTGACTCCTGTGGCAAAAGTGCCCTTCTCAACAATGGTAGAAGTCCTCCTTGTAGGGATTTCATGGAGAACCGAACCGCCAAATCCAAATAAGCTGGATTGTTCATGGATGTTGAGAACAATTACCAATTTAATAAACCCTAGCATGCTCCTAAGAATTTAATGCAGTGGATACGAGTTTACCTTAACTCCGTAGTGTCAGATCCGATCTTTCGCATTTGAATTCCAATCCCTAGATTCAACCACGCGAATTAATTAAATCTGTGGAAATAGAAATTAGACAAATCCAATTTCTAGATTTAATTAATGAGAAAGAGAAAAGGAAATAGAAAATCTGTTCTCCAGATTAGATCTTCAGATCTATATCCCAATGCTGTTCAATCCTGCTACTGGTGAGGATTCCATAGGACTGTGAATGTGTAAGCCAGAGTCAAATTTCTTCTTCTCCGGAACACACCAGATGCACCGCCCAACTCTCTCTCTCTCTCTCTCTCTCTCTCTCTCTCCTAGGGTTTCAATTGATTTGAATTGTGATAAAGTGGCTAGGGTTTGAGAGAGAGAACTGTCTATTTATAGACCTAGGGTTTTAACCCTAATGGAGTACTGGGCCTATTTTCAGCATATTTAATTGGGCCAGACTTGGGACCTAATACAAATAATAAAGTGGGCCTATGAATTAATTAATTCCCACGCCCACAACCCAGGACACAATTAATTAATTAATATTAATTCTTTTTCACCACAGAATTAATACTGACCTACCCCTTTATTACCACGTTATGAGAACATGCTGCATTTAATTGAGAATCCCCATATATAAGGTTATTGGACATTCATTAACTTATTGGAGCTTCTGACAAGCTACCTCAATTAATTAATTTCTAGTTTTTCTGAGCAATACCTCTCAAACCTTATCACTCATGCTTGAACTTAATCAGCCTACAGGACTTTAGCATGATGAATGTTATTGAGCTCCTCAGGGAATTTCTTCATCCTATTACTAGGATATGGTTACCTAGCTCCAACCTCAGGCTGTAATACATGAACTGCTGCTACTCAAGATGCGGGTATACGAGCACGTTACTCAGACTCTCCACCATGGAAAGTCAAAGCAACAGTCAACCCGTGCATACCCATGAACCTTCATTAGGGTTTGGACTCAATCAAGATCGAGATCTTGTATTCTCTGATGTCAGACAGCAGAATAAATCTCACTATGGTCCAATCAATATGCAACCGCACGTACCAGCATATCAAATAATCAAGACAGATTACTTCTTTCCAACTATGCTGCAGCCTAAACTGATAGACTTATCCTCGTATGTTGTCTCGGTTGAGATAATATTTATATCTCACTAGGTCAAGTGATCATACTGTCTTCTGCGATCTACAACATGTCGTATGATCGTCCCTATTGGTGAGATAAGTGGATACCATTGTTACTCGCATGTAAGTTTGTTAAATAGATAGGAAATACCGTTGAATGTATACTCATTGTAATAATGCTTTCTATATACAAAACCCAACAATCTCCCACTTATACTCAAAGCATTACACTCGCTATTACAGAGTATAGAGTGCGTCTATCTAGCCTAACTATTACATCAACCACCACTAGTGGTAGGCATCCACCTCAGACCTAGTCCACGAATATGTCTTTTGTAAACCTTCTGTGGCAAGCACTTTTTGAATGGATCAGCTAGGTTGTCACTAGTGTCAATCTTCTTGATCTGCACATCGCCCCTCGATATGATTTCTCGTATGATATGGTACTTCCTCTCTATGTGTTTTCTCACCTTGTGAGTCCATGGTTCCTTCAAGTTCGCCACTACGCCAAGAATCGGGTTAATCGGAGTTTGGGAGCAAAAGTTATAACCAAAACCGTGAGACTGCACATAAATTAAAATGGGGAAAAATGTCTCTGTCTCGACCAATTTGAAGGCCACGTCGACCGATGCAAGAGAATCTGCTTTGAACGACGCAAGCTTTATGTCGACCAACATGGACCCAAAAAAAGGAAAAATTGAGATTTTTATGGTTAAATCATATTTTTAGCCTACATCCCAATTTATACACCTCTACCTCTATAAATACTTATTTTGCTCGAGTTTTGAAAGCCTTCTTTTAGTTCTTCTCTTGGAGTGTTGGAGTTTTTGAAGTTCTATTTATTTTGGAGAGGATTCAGCTTTACTTTTTATTGTAAGTTTTATTTTGCAATTTATTAATATATTTCTTGTGTTTCTTTTCATCATAAGTGGGTAGAAACCCTTGCGGATTATAGGGCTATGTGTAATTAATCATGTTTGTATGTTAGATTAATCAACTCAAAATTGCATGGTTTCAATTCCTGATTTAATTGATAGAATTTCGAATTGAAGATAGATCGAGAGATGAATTTGATTCTATGTTCATAATTGTTAATCGAAAGACCGAGAGGAGAAGATTAATAATAGGAAGAGGAATTAGAATACAATTGATTTTCTTTCTTAAAAGGAAGATAATTAATTGTAGGGATTGAATCTGATATTTTTATTGAGGTTGATTATTATTGTGTTCTTGAGGCCAACCAAGCGTATACAGTCACATGATAGAAACCTAGGTTAAAATTGCCCAACCAAGGAATTTTAATACTTTATTTGATTTCCCACCATTGTTGAGTTGATTATCGTGCATGTATTTTGATTGATTATTTGCCATCAAATCTGTGTCTCTTTATATTTGTTTTCAAAATCCTTTAAATTCGTGCATTGCTATCTTTATTTTCTAAAATCAAAACCCATTTTTCTGTTTACTCAAACAATAAATCTTAAAACTATAGTTAGTATATGAGATAGTTTCGTTACACTTCCTCTGGGTTCGACTAACTTTGGGTATTTTATAAATTTATTTACCACTGGTTTGCAACTAATCTGCGAATTTTGCAGTGATCACTTAACATCCTTCTCTTACGATCCCGTAAGACCTTAATCCTAAGGATGTACCCAGCTTCTCCCAAATCCTTCATTTGGAATTGTTCGGATAACCAACATTTAATCTCCGACATCACTCCCTCGTTGTTTCCAAATAGGAGTATGTCGTCCACGTATGGTGCAAGGAAAACCACGCTCCCACTAACATAAAGTCGGTAAACACAACTTTCATTCTCCAACTGTGAAAATCCATAAGATTTAATCACATTGTTGAAACGTAAGTTCCACGACCTCGAAGCTTGCTTAAGTTCGTACACAGACTTCTTAAGCTTCCAGACAAGATGTTCTTCGCCCTTGTGCATGTAACCCTCGGGTTGCTGCACATAGATGTCCCTACCTTCTTCAAGGTAACCGTTTAGAAAAGCAGTTTTGATATCCATTTGCCAAATCACGAGGTCTAAATGCGCTACTATGGCAAGAAGTATCCGGATGGATTTGAGCATGGCTACGGGTGAAAAGGTATCATCATAGTCTATGCCCTATTTCTAATTATAACCCTTTGCCATCTGCCTGGCTTTGAAAGCCGTAATTTCTCCATCCGCTCCCTTCTTTCTCTTGTATACCCACTTGCACCCTATGGCCCTAAAGCCATCAGGCAGCACAGTTTTATGGTATGCATCCATAGCGGTTATGGATTCAATCTCAGAATCCATGGTGATGCGCCACTTCGCAACATCCTTGTCTTGCACTGCCTCTTCGTAGGTCAGTGGGTCAGAGTCCTCATGTCCTTCTTCAGGGCTCAAGTCCGAAGACTCACCCACGGACATGTACCTTTCCGACTGGAAAATAACCCTTCCATTGCGATGAGGCATCGGTGCCGTGTCAATAGTTGGTGCAGTAACTTGTGGTTCTGCACCTTGCACTTAAGAACGCGCCGGTGGTGTTGTACCTCTCACAGGTGCACCCACGTTCACACGTTCCCCTTCCCTTGGAATCACATTCTCATCTTCAATTTCTTGAAGAACTATATCACTCCTCGTTTTGTAGTTTCTTACATACTCGTCCTCCAAGAATCTAGCGTTGGTGCTAACAACGATTCTCTGACTCTCAGGACAGTAAAATTAACCACCTTTCATTTGCCTGGGATACCCTATAAAAAACATTACCTTGGACCTGCTTTCTAACTTATCAGGTTCCTTCGTCAGCACGTGTGCCGAACAACCCCATACTCTAAACTTGCACAAACTTAGTTTGCGTCCAAGGAAGAGTTCATTGGGTGTATTAGGAACCGATTTAGAAGGTACCAAGTTTAAAATGTAAGTCGTTGTTTCCAATGCGTATCCCTAAAACAAAATGGGTAAGCTTGCATAACTCATCATTGATCTCACCATTTGCAAAAGAGTTCTATTTCTTCTTTCGGCAACACATTTTGCTGGGGAGTACCTGGTGCAGTCCACTGGGATGTAATCCAATGTTCCGACAAATATTGCAGGAACTCGTTCCCAAGGTATTCGCCACTGCGGTCAGATTGAAGAGACTTGATAGTTTTCCCGACCTTCTTTTCTACCCCAGCCTTGAACTCTTTGAATTTCTCAAAGTATTCAGACTTTTAGCAAAGCAGGTAAACGTATTTGTATCTCGAGTAGTCATCAATGAAAGTGACGAAGTACTCATACCCTCCACGAGCTTGTGTGGACATAGGCCCACATAAGTCAGAATGAATCAATTCCAACACATCCTCTGCTCGAGACTGACTAGCGTTAAAAGGCCTAGAAGACATCTTTCCTTGGATGCGGGATTCGCAAACTTGATAAGGTACAGGCCAGACTAAGTCCAATGTACCGTCATCTACAAGTACTTGAATCCGCTTCAAGTTGATGTGACCTAGTCTCAAGTGCCAGAGATATGTAAGATCCTCATCAGAAGAAATAAACTTTCTCTTTCTAGGATTATCAATATCAAATGACTTACATGCAACATTCGCGGAAGTGTTATGATGGCAGTTAACGACATAGAGAGAGTTATTCAACATCCCACGACAGATAACAACGTTATTACCAATGATAGAAACACTACTATAAAAAATAACTGAATATCCATCAACATAAAGTTTGGAAACTGAAATAAAGGTTTCGCCGGAAATCCGGCACATATAAAATATCTCTCAAAGTCAAAACAGAATCATCAAATTACAAGGTGAAATCTTCAATGGTAGCTGCACTCACTCGTGCTGCATTCCCCATTGAGATTGTAACTTTGTCATTCTTCAGCACCCTCCTCGGTGTGAACCCCTGCAAAGTTTAACAAACATGGTCAGCAACTCTAGTATCCACTACCCACGAATGAGTAGAAACCGATGCTAAACATGTTTCCATTACAAATGCAAATGACGTACCTTGTCCTTTAGCATTTGGACAAGTCACCTTCCCGCACCTAGCACACCTGTCTTTCCTTGGAGTGACCTTTACTCTCTTCACCCTCCTTGATTTGCTTTCACTGCCTGCTTTCCTAAACTTGCTTTCAGAACCATCTTCTCCAACCTTAGAGGTTGTCGAGCTTGTACTGGAAACTGTCAGAGCAAGTTTCCGTGCACGCATGGAAGATTGCTCCACTACAAGATCCTCAAGCAACTCATGCAGAGCATACTCTCCCCTTCCAGCAGCAATTTCCGTGAAATCATGGTAAGATTTCGGAAGAGAATTCAGGATGATATCAATCTCGCCTTAAGCACTGATATTAACACCCCGCACAGTGAATAGTCTCATGAGCTCAATCATAGACATCATGTGCGCTGTCATAGAACTATCCTCAATCATTTTCTTGCACACAAGATCACGGACAAGTCTATAGTTAATTGTTCGCTCTACATTGCCATAAACCGTCAAGAGATCCTTCCAGATCTCTCCAGCCCTATTGAAGTTCTCATACTTGTGCTTCAATTCTCTAGATAGGCCACCCGTGATAAGCCAATAGGCGAAATCATCGGCCTCTTTCCATCTATCATAAAACTCAAGCTCAAGTTCGCAAACTTCATCATAGCCAGACACAAGTGGATCCATAAAATGAACTTATGCTTGATTGTTGAGATATAGGATGTGTTTGATGCAAAAACTCCATTCAGGGAAGTTCGGACCAATTAAAGGATTGAGAGTAAGAATATGATCAACAATAGAAATAAACATATCTGAAATAAATAAATAATCTTAATAAGAACATACATGCAGAACATTTGAAAATAAATGCATTGAAAACCTCTTGATAAATCAAATACAAATGTTTTCCACTAGCCCAAGAGTCCCACCGCAAGCTACACTCGTAGACGTTTACAATGTCACCCTCAACCAGACTACGGGCTTCAAGCCCGAATCCTTTAATTTCATACCATATTAGGGATCCTTAGACACATGAAACTAATAATTATTATAAAACCTTAGACCAAGCCATTTCTTAAGAACAGGGAAGCAGCATTTGAATTATATTCTAAGATGCTTCTAAGCACTTAACCACAAATTTAACTCCAGCCAAAAGAGACAGTTTGGCATAGCCCGTAACCATACCGCACGACCCTTAAAGCCTTTATTATCAATAATTTAAATCAATCCTAGAATACTTATGAGAAAGAATTACGCAAGCTACACTCGTAGACGTTTACGCAAAATCCTCCCACTATTCACTTGATTTAAATTGTTTGTCTAGAAATCCCAACAACTACAGCCCATGCACCTCCGGGAATTAGCAAGCTACAGTCGTAGATTTTTACTAAGACGGGATATACACTTAAAGCTTAGGATCACTTTGTGGAGGTCTATTGATTTGAATTAAAAAATCCGCTTAGTATTTTTGATTCAAAAGGTTTCTTAAATGCGCACATAAATAATTTCTTGTCATTTTTTTTCCCAAATTTTTGCATGTAATTAAACAAGCCAAAAATTCAAAATATAATCCGACAAGAAATTAATCACATAAGCATACTATTAAAACTGTAAATAATAAAGCAGTAAAACATGCTTTCCTATTATCTACACATGCTTATTGCGCAAATAATAAATCACATAATATACAAGGGCAATTAAGACAAACAAAAATTCCTCGTAGCCCCAAAACAGGAAAATAAAAAATATTCCTATCAATTACAAAATTTGAATTTTGAATTTTGAATTTTGATAACTCTAAATCTTCACAAATCTTCCAGGGCCTTGATATCATCAACCACCAAATCTTTTTGGATTTAGGGTTTTGTGATTTGAAAATTGGTCCCACTATCCAACTATAAACCCTAGTTAATAGTCCGCTCCACATTGCCATAAGCCGTCAAGAGATCCTTCTAGATCTCTCCAACCCTATTGAAGTTCTCATACTTGTGCTTCAATTCTCTAGATAGGCCACCCGTGAAAAACCAATAGGCAAAATCATCGGCCTCTTCCCATCTATCATAAAACTCAAGCTCAAGTTCGCAAACTTCATCTTAGCCAGGCACAAGTGGATCCATAAAAAGAACATATGCTTGATTGTTGAGATATAGGATGTGTCTGATGCAAAAACTCCATTTTGGGAAGTTCGGACCAATGAAGGGATTGAGAGAAAGAATATGATCAACAATAGACATAGACATATCTGAAATAAATAAATAATCTTAATAAGAACATACATGCAGAATATTTGAAAACAAATGCATTGAAAACCTCTTGATAAATAAAATACGAATACTTTCCACTGATAGCCCAAGAGTTTCCACCGCAAGCTACACTCGTAGACGTTTACAATGTCACCCTCAACCAGACTACGAGCTTTAAGCCCCAATCCTTTAATTTCATACCATGTCAGGGATCCTTAGACACATGAAACTAATAATTATTGTAAAAACTTAGACTAAGCCATCTCTCAAGAACAGGGAAGCAGCAACTGCATTATATTCTAAGATGCTTCTAAGCACTTAACCACAAATTTAACTCCAGCAAAATGAGACAGTTTGGCATGGCAGGTAACCATACCGCACGAACCTTAAAGCCTTCATTATCAATAATTTAAATCAATCTTAGAATACTTATGAGAAAGAATTACGCAAGCTACACTCGTTGACGTTTTCGCAAAAGCCTCCCACTATTCACTTGATTTAAATTGTTTGTCTAGAAATCCCAACAACTGCAGCCCATGCACCTCCGGGAATTAGCAAGCTACACTCGTAGATGTTTACTAAGACGGGATATACACTTAAAGCCTAGGATCACTTTGTGGAGGTCTATTGATTTTAATTAAAAAATCCGCTTAGTATTTTTGATTCAAAAGGTTTCTTAAATGTGCACATAAATAATTTCTTGTCATTATATTTTCCCAAATTTTTGCATGTAATTAAACAAGCCCAATAATTCAAAATATAATCTGGCAAGAAATTAATCACATAAGCGTGCTATTAAAGTTGTAAATAATAAAGCAGTAAAACATGCTTTCGTATTATCTACACATGTTTATTGCGCAAATAATAAATCACATATCATACAAGGGAAATTAAGACAAACAAAAATTCCTCGTGGCCCTAAAACAGGAAAATAAAAAATAATCCTATCTATTACAAAATTTGAATTTTGAATTTGGATAACTCTAAATCTTCTTCAAATCTTCACAAATCTTCTAGGGAATTGATATCCTCAACCACCAAATCTTTTTGGATTTAGGGTTTTGTGATTTGAAAATTGGTCCCACTATCCAACTGCAAACCCTAGGGTTTACAACCGAATTGCACCAGCCGTCAAGCCACGAAACATCACCGCAACAGCAGTAGCCACCGACGACAGCCACCGTTGCGCATGCACGCGCGCCTGCTGCCATCGCACGGCCGCTGCAAGCGCTGGCCTCCTGCCTGCGAGGCTGTGCCGCCGCCACTAGCCACGCCCACGGCCGCACGTCACGGCAGGCTACCTGCCTGCCGTCGTGCGCCGCCGCCATGCACTGCTCTATCGCGGCTGCACGTCGCGAGCGGCCACGTGCCGCCGCCGTGCACCGCCGTCGCTGCACCGGTCTCCGTCTTCGTTCTTTGACCCGTACAAATTACAGATTTGAAAATAAAAAATTACAATAGACTATTCTATTACAATTTCCCTATCAAATCTAATCACGAATTTTCTCGTGATTTTACAAAATTAATTTAATCCAAACACGGATAAACCACCACGGATTAAATCGAACAGGTTGCCACGAGGAACAAAAACGAAACCATCCACAACAATTAAATAATTCGTACATGCACAATCAAATTAAATTGCTCATCCAACAGAGCCATGAAAAACAGACCAGACACTGATACCAATTGTAGGGATTTCATGGTGAATCGAACCACCAATTCTAAACTAGCCGGACCGTTCATGGATGTTGAGAATAATTACCAATTCAATAAACCCTAGCATGCTCCTATGAATTTAATGCAGTGGATACGAGTTTACCTTAACTCCGTAGAGTCAGATCCGATCTTTCGCGTTTGAATGCCAATCCCTTGATTCAACCACGCGAATTAATTAAATATACGGAAACAGAAATTAAACAAATCCAAATTTCTAGATTTAATTAATGAGAAAGAGAAAAGGGAATAGAAAATTTGTTCTCCAGATTAGATCTTCAAATTTGTATCCCAATGCTGTTCAATCCTGCTACTGGTGAGGATTCCACAGGACTGTGAATGTGTAAGCCAGAGCCAATTTCTTCTCCTCCCGAACACACCAGATGCGCCGCCCAACTCTCTCTCTCTTAGGGTTTCAACTGATTTTGATTGTGATAAAGTGGCTAGGGTTTGAGAGAGAGAACAGTCTATTTATAGACCTAGGGTTTTAACCCTAATGGGCTACTAGGCCTCTTTTCATCGTATTTAATTGGGCCAGACCTGGGACCTAATGTAAATAATAAAGTGGGTCTATGAATTAATTAATTCCCATGTCCACAATCCAGGACACGATTAATTAATTAATATTAATTTTTTCCACAGAATTAATGCTAACCTAGCCCTTTATTATTACGTTATGAGAACAGGCTGCATTTAATTAAGAATTCTCATATTTAAGGTTATAGGACATTCATTAATTTATTGAAGCTTCTGACACGCTACCACAATTAATTAATTTCTTATTTCCTCAGCAGTACCACTCAAACCTTATCACTCGTGCTTGAACTTAATCAGCCTGCAGGACTTTAGCACGATGAATGTTATTGAGCTCCTCAGGGAATGTCCCCATCCTATTACTCGGATATGGTTACCTAGCTCCAGTCTCAGGCTGTAATACAGGAACTGCTGCTACCCAAGATGCGTGTATACGGGCACGTTACTCAGGCTCTCCACCATGGCAAGTCAAAGAAACAGTCAACCCGTGCATACCCCTGAACCTTCATTAGGGTTTGGACTCAATCAAGATCGAGATCTTGTATTCTCTGATGTCAGACATCAGAATACATCTCACTATGGTCCAATCAATGCGCAACCGCACGTACCAGCATATCAAGTAATCAAGAGAGATTACTTATTTTCGACTATGCTGTAGCCTATACCGACAGATTTATCCTTGTACGTTGTCTCGGTTGTGATAATATTTACATCTCACTAGGTCAAGTGATTATACTGTCTTCTGGGATCTACAACACGCCGTATGATCGTCCCTATCAGTGAGATGAGAGGATACTGTTGTTGCTCGCATATAAGTTTGTTAAACAGATAGGAAATACCATTGAATGTATACTCATTGTAATAAATGCTTTCTGTATACAAAACGCAACACTTCCCACATTATCCAATAATCTTTCAAATAGAAATTCAGCCTAGTATCCGTTAACCTGAGTATTTCTTCTTGCTTAGCTCTGAGTGGGGGCCCACTTCACATTGTAGCATTCTGATGGCTATGTCACCCAAGAACTTATAAAGACTATCAAGTTCAGAGGTTCTCGTGGTCACCTTCTATGGGGTTTGGATCGATTCTTTCTTCTAGTTCCTCCAATGATTTTCCATCTCCTTTCGGCTGGTAGGGCCTCCTTGTTTGTAGTTGGCAATTTGAACACCATTGTTCCTCAAATAGAATATCTTGCTCAGTAGTCCGGGATGAACTCTGATCTGTACTCCAGCCATGGAGGTACCAAAAGACCTCTTGTCAGAAGCCACTATCGCGTTGGCGTAGAATTCGGCCACCATGTAGGGATGAAATCTTTTCGGATAAACAATAGAAAGAAGATCAACTCTTCCTTTCTCAGTTTTTCTTTCAGACGTGGGTCTGGGCAAACATTTATAGCCTCTTCCAACAAAAGGATCTTCTCTTTATGAATTTAGGTTGCCCTCTTCTATTCGGGCGTCAGTTTCGCAGCATCATCTTTGGCAAGTTTCACAAGTTCTACATATGGGATGTAGGCTTAGACAGACTGTGATTCATTACGGCTAGAGGTGGATGTGCTCTGCTCTGGGTTCTCAGTGGAGGTTCTCTTAGGCATGATTAATGTTGATGATTGGGAGTTAATGAAGGAATGTTGGTCAGGATTGTTTTGAATGCTCTGAGGGTGTTCTAGATTGTAGAGGGTTCGAATAAGAGCTGAAATGGAAAAATGGTTTAAAGTGTAAATGCAGAAATACTTTGGCTATTTATAGAATTCGAACTTCAATTTGATTGGCGGATAAGATGATAAGGCTATTGAACTGCCTGCGACGATTTGACGTGGGGGAGCGGGGTTCGACATTTGGCACTCCAGGATTAAACCGCACATGCCTCGCATTTAATGAGACGTGTTTTACAATTCAAAATCTGAATTCAAAAATCCTGCCTCTCATACTGAAAATTAAAAACTGACTTTCATTTCAGTTTTTCAATTTTTAAACCAAGAGCTTGGACTCAGTTTAAGTCCGCAACCTTCCTTCAAGAAACCAAACTCGAAAACTGAAAACTTAGGAACTTAGTTTTCAGTTTCGTCGCCAATACCACTTATTGAGAACTGAGAACAAAACTCAGCAAACTAAAAACTTAGAGTTGGGACCCAGTTTTAATCCGCATCTACTTCTCTTCAATTTGGATTTCATCAATCTCTAGTAAACCAAGTTTGATACACAATTCCTTGAATCGGGTTTCTGGTAGAGGCTTGGTGAAGATATCTACTAACTAATCTTCAGTTCTTATATACTCCACAGCTATATCCTTCTTCTCTACATGATCTCTAATGAAATGATGTCGGATATCGATGTGCTTTGTCCTTGAGTGATGAACTGGGTTATTAGTGATACACATAACATTGCTATTATCACAATAAATTGGCACGCATCCAGTTTTAACTTCATAATCCAACAATTGTTGCTTGATCCATAGAACTTGAGGACAACAACTTGCAGCTGCTACATATTCAGCTTCAGTGGTAGATGTAGCTACAGAGTGCTGCTTCTTGCTGAACCAACCAATCCGTTTGTGGCCTAGGAACTGACAAGTTCCACTTGTGCTCTTTCGATCAATTCTGCAACCTCCAAAATTTGAATTTGAATCAACATTGAGAGTCAATTCGTCAGTTTTGGGGTACTAAATACCTAAGGATTCAGTTCCCTTAAGGTACTTCACAATCCTCTTTTAAGCTTCCATGTGTGATTTCTTAGGATTTTCTTGAAATCTCGCACAAACTCTAACAACATAAGAAATATCTGGCTTGCTTGCAGTCAGATATAATAGAGATCGAATAATTCCTCTGTAGCTCGTTGGGTTTACAGGTTCTCCTTCTTCAAAAAGATTGATCTGAGCACTGGGCTCATTGGAATCCTCAAGGCTTTAGTTTTCTTCGGGCAAGGAAATAAGTCATCTAGCCCATTATACTCATCTGAAAATTGTTTTGCATCAACTAAGCAAACTTCTCGCATAACTCCAAGTTTTTGTAGCCAAATATGATATCATCAACATAGATTTGAATAACAAAATGTCAGTTCCATTCTTGATTCTGAAGTGAGTTGTGTCAATATTTCCTTTCTGAAAACCATTCTTGAGAAGAAACTAGACAGAGTCTCATACCAAGCTCTGGGTGCTTACTTCAACCCATATAAAGCTTTTCTCAGTTTGTAAACTTGGTTTCCTTCGTCGAAGCCTAGGGGTTGTTCAACGTAGACTTCTTCTTTCAGTTCCCCCTTAAAAAATGCACTCTTCACATCCATCTGAAAAACTGTGAAGTTATGATGTGTGGCATAGTCTAGAAATAATCTGATGGCTTGAAGTCTGGCAACTAGAGCTAAAGTTTCATCAAAATCAATGCTTTCGCATTGTGCATAGCCTTTTGCAACCAATCTTGCTTTGTTATGATCGTGCCAGTCTCATCTTGCTTGTTCTTGAACACCCATTTGGTTTCAATAACTGCTTGGTATGTTGGTCTTTCCACCAAATACTATACATTGTTGCGAGTGAATACAACCAATTCTTCTTGCATTGCATTTGTCTGGTCTATTGACTTCAGGGCATCTGCAATCTTCATTGGTTCTGATTGTTGAGAAATGAAACATAATAACAAAGCACTTCCTTGACGTGTTGGAACAAGATTTGCAATGTTGTCCAACACAACATCTTCAGGATGATATCCCAACTACCTTAGCTTCTAGAGCTGACTGACTTCAATAGGTTGAGTAGAGGATACTGGAAATTCAGTTCCTGAAACTGGAACAGAGGTTAGAGTAGAATCCAAACTCAGTTCTTTCTCTCTTGAAGCTTGATTTTCCAAAACTGAAATTGGATCCTGCAAAGAAATTGAAATGTTAGTTTTCGTCGATCCTTCATCTCAGTTTCCTCTTCCTTGTCTTCTTCAGGTTAGGCAACTCCAGTTTGAGCAATTTCAGTTTGAGCTCCATTTTCAGTTCCAACTTGAGTCCCCCTTTGATTTGTTCCTGCATTTAAGGTTAGGGAATCTATGGCCTCAACAAGAACTATAGCATCATGAGCCCCTTCGGAAGGTTGCAATCCAATATAATCATCTGGAGTACTAGAAATTTCGTTCATAGATCTAGTCTGAGAAACTAGAACATTACCATCATTCTCAAAACTCAGTTTCTCATTAACATCCTTGATCTCACGAGTGTCAAGTTCCATTTCTTTCAGGGTCTTGCACATTAGAACAAACTCATCAATTCAACATTGCATGCTATCTCCACAAGTCCCGTAGTCTTATTGAGTACCCTATATCCCTTGTGAGAAGGAGGCCATAACTAAGGAACACCCCTTTATCAGCTTTGGGACTGAAGGTATTCAGTTTTGACTTTCTGTTATTGTGGACATAACACGGCAAACCAAAAACACGAAGTTGAGTTATAGAAGGTTTACGACCATGATAGACCTCATAAGAAGTTTTGTGATGATGACTGTTGATGGCACTTCTATTATGAGTATAGCACACAGCCATCAAGGCTTCTCCCCAGTATCATTTACTTAAAGTGGATTATGCGAGCATGGTCTTTACTGCTTCTTTAAGAGTTCGATTTCTTCTCTTAGCAAGGCCATTTTGTTGAGGAGTTATTGGAGCTGAATTTTCATGAGAAGTTCCAATGTCTGGCAGAAATCCATCAATGGACCATTGCAGAACTCAGTTCCATTATCGGACCTTATCCTCTTTACTGTCACTCTATCATTTTGAACCCTCATTATCAATTCTAGAAGCTGGAGTTTGACCTCGTCTTTTGTTTTTAGTAACCTCACCCAAATATACCTCAATAGTCATCAACTAATACAAAAGTAAATCTCTTTCCTCCGATCGTGGGTGGCTTGACTGGTCCAAATATATCTAAATGTAGCAACTTCAGTATCCTTTCAGTGCTCGCTATTACTGGACAATTTTTGAATGAAGCTTTGGTTTGCTTTCCCATTTGGCATGCTCTGCAAATTCTGTCCTTGAATCCAGTTTGAGGTAGACCTTCAACTAATTTTTGCTTTGGAAGATGTCTGATTGAGTTGAAGTTGAGGTGGCTTAATCTCTTGTGCCAAAGCCAGTTTGTGCCTTCTTGAGAGCTTGTTGCGACAAGGCAAGTGTCAGCCTGGTCACTCTCCCAATCTACTACATCGAGACCTCATTTTCTAATTCCTTTGAGTGTGTTCTCCTTCGTGTCTTTGTCTTTGATATGGCACTGAGATTCAACAAATGTCACCTCATAGCCTTTTTAAATGATTTGGCTAATGCTTAGAAGATTGTAGTTGAGGTTGGTGACTAAGGACACGTTCTTGATGGTGATTCCATTGTACTCCACGCATCCTTTGCCAATAACTTGACCCTTTGAATCATCACCAAACACCATTGGTGGTCCTCTCGCCATTTCCAGTTTGATGAGTAAGTATTTTTCTCCCGTCATGTGTGCGGAACATCCACTATCTAATCTAAACTCTTCTTTTCTTCTGGAGCTGAGTTTGATGTCCCTGTACTTGCATCACAAAGGAAGTTAGACTCTAGGTACCCAATTTTCTGTCGGTCCTGCAGTTTTAGTCTTTTGGGTCCACACTTTTGGAACCCAAACTTGCTTCACCCTGATTACCGGTGATTTCTTCTCTACCTTACTCTTCCTTCTGAAATAATAAATGCTATTTGGATGCAATGCAGAAGGAATAGTGGGTGTGTGCAAACTCTTTTTGGAAACTGAGTTCTTGTAAGAGTCTCGGAATCCTAGTCCCGGGTGTGAAGTCTTCCTAGCCCTTAAAACTAAAATCTGGTTGGGCTCAGACCTCAAGTAGGCGTTCCCCCTACTTGGATGAACTCATAAGAGTTATGATTAAAGGATCTCAGATTTTTGAAATTCCGGACATGAAACTTACTTTTTTGCAAACTCAGTTTCAGTTGTCGAAACTAACTTCATTGCAATTGGAACAAATTGTTTTTTAGTTTATGGGGCAAGTTTGGCTTCCTCTCTGGTTGTTTCAGCTTAAGAACTGGATTCTTTTTCAGTTTAGGAATTGAGTTTATTAGTTTTGGAACTGGCGTTTTACCTTTTTCAACATGATCGGTCAAACTGGAGTTTTTTCCTATTTGGGTTACTCCTTTGCCGAATAACTTAACTTCGAAACTAGAGTTTCCTCCAAAATGATGATCTTTAAGTTTTCCAGTTTCTGAAGTGGATGCATGATTGCTCGAAATATTTTCTACAAAACCAATCCCTGATTTATCGGAGGGGTCTATTTAAACTTTTAAAGAATCCTTAGTTTTACTAGAGCTCTAATAAAGTGAGCAAATGAGTTTTTGATCAATAGCAACTTTTAGTTTCAAAGAATCACCTTCCTCAGAAAGAATTTAGAAATTTTCAAGCAAGAGGGAATGTTTTTCTTTCAGTTTTGTCAACTCCTCACTATGTGACTTAGATTTTACAATCTCATCGGTCAAATTAGAAACTTGAGTTTTTAGTGAGGCATTTTCATTAAATAAAATATTTTTTAACTTATACAAGCTTGAAAACTTTTAGAAATATTTTTTAAGGAAAGATCATATGAATCCGAGCAAATAGATTCAGTGTCCTTGAACATGCATGCATAAGAACTAGAAACTAAGTTAGAATCAGTTACCAGATTTTCAGTTCTCAGTTCTTCAATTTCAGCATCTGAAGCATCATCACCCATAGCAGTCATAAAGACCAAGAGCGCTTCCTCCTCAGGCTCATAATCCAATGTGTAATATCCATCATCGTTGTTAGGAATATCTGGAACTTCAGTTCTGGATAGCATGCCCTTTGCGATGGCTTTGGAAGCTCTCTTCTCGTAGATCTTTTTTAATCTTTCTCTCTCCTTTTATCAACAAGAGGACACTCGTACTTGAGGTGATTTGGGAATTGCACTCAAAGCAAGCTTTAGGTGCTCTTATAATATATTTTTGTTCACCTTTCCGAGAGCTTTCAGATTTAGCTTTTGCTCTATCAATGAGCTTGGTCAGCTTCCTCATTTGCTCCTCTAGCTCAACAATTGTGGTCTCATCCCCCTTCTTGTGGGGATATGAGATTGTGGGAGCATTCTTCGAAGCTGATGTCTGGCCATTTGATTTTTTTAGCTTGGTACGGCTTCTTAGGTCTTCTTTGGAAGTCCCTCTTCACGAAGAACGCGACATCCTCTTCATTCATGGCTGGTGAGCCTGCACTCCGAACAACTTCATTTATGTTCACCATTTGGATGTCTCATTCGTATGCTTGCAATTGGGCGAATACATCCTTGGTGGTATTCTTTGACAGGCCTTTCTCCTTTAGACTGGTAGTTTTCACAAACCAATCCTCCTTGCACATCTTCGAGAGGATCTTAGAATTTAGACCAACAATTGTATACTCTCTTCCCAAGTTTTTGAGCTTGCAGACAATCGCGTTGAATCTGACCACCATTGATTTGATGTTTTCTCCAGGAAACATGTGGAAAGATTCATATTTGTTAACATAAATCTGCATTTTATTGCATTTCATTTTATCTGTTTCCTGGCATAGAGTGCCAAGAAAGTCCCATACTTGTTTGGCATTATCGTATTCAAGAGCTTCTTCAACCATAGCTTCTGGTAGGGATGCCAAGATCAGCTTGTGGGCCATCGGGTCTAGGTGAGCACGGGCCTTGTCTTCGATTGTCCATTAAGCATACGACTTTTCAATGATCTCTAGGCTATCGATTCCTCCGAGCTGGACATTGACCTTTGTAATCTTCAGAGGTCCAATGGCTATCACCTCGGCCATCTCCGGGTGAATGTTCCTCAGCATAATAAATGACCTCTTCTTCCACGTATTGTACTTCTCGGCTGAGTACTTGGGAAGCTTTGTGATATTCATCATCTTTAATGTACTTGAGCTAAATCACAGAAACAAACAGGTGCAAGGAAATGGATCCGACCCGAAGCGACTCAACAATGACCAGGCTGTAAGGACAGACCCCCGCTCATTCCACTTATTGGTCCCGAAATAAGAGTTGTTTTGTATGCAGCGTTAGTATTAATATGATTTGCACTTCGAAAAACTGAAATTCAGTTTTCAATTTCTGAAAATTCAATTTTGCTCGAACTTAGTTTTAAGTTTCAGTTTCAAGTATACATTTCAATACTTAGAAAGTATTGAAGGCTTCAAATAAGTATGGAAACTTAAAATGAAGAAACTTAAATAAAGCAGTAAATTGTCACATGATATTTTATAGTGGTTTGGAGCCTCAAATCCTACGTCCACTCTTCGGAACTTAATCCGGAATCCACTAAGTAACAGATCACAAACTCCACATGATCTATAACTAGCCCATTGGATGCCAATGTCCTTCGGCCTGCTAGCTCACTCGCCATAGAACTTGGTCGTGCTTCCTTCTTCAATCTGAAGTGAGGACACACCTCACAACCTTCAAATTGGAAAGTTTGGATGTTTACTGTTCTTCCCAGAACTTCAGTGTTTGGCAAAGCCCGTAAGAATCAGAATTCTGGAGTGGAAAACTGACTGCTGTGTTTATTAATTAAAAAGTAATAAACACCAAAATGATTAGCTTTAGCTTGGATAGCTTAAGCCTCGTGTCCATAGACACAGAATATTCGGGAAGCTTGAACTAGAAATTTAAGCCTTGTGACTTAGACAGACACAAAAATTTCAGAGTATGATTGAGAGCTTTAAGTTTGGTAGAGTAATAACTTTTTCTTTTCGAAGGATTCAGGTTCGTAACTTTTCCCTTTGAAGTGGTCTGCTATTTATAGGCATATTCTGGACGATTTGAATTTTTGTCCGTTAGAGACAAAAATTCATCCATTAGAGACAACGAGAATGTTATTCAATCATTGCCCATTCTTCTTTTGTCTAATCTGCTCTGTTTTGACTTGCTTTTGTCTTTTGGCAGTGTACTTTCTCCTGCTTCTTGTCAGACTCAGTTTCAGTCCGAGAAACTTAAGCTTAAATTTCCTCGTACTGATTAATGATCGATGCTTTAAGGAATCTTGATAACACTTCGAGTTCCACTGGGATTCTTTTTGTCTCCTTGCTTTTTACGTGCACTTTAAGTTCTGAAACTGAAAACTAAAATCCTCCTGATTTCAAGTTTTAAGTTTCCGAAATCCTTAAGTGAAAAGTCAGTTTCCAGAAACTGACTTCCTGGACTTCTCAAGTTTCAAGTTTCGAAACTTGACTTCAGCATTTCGAATTTCTTTGCATCTTCACTGTAAGTTCTAAAACTTGACTTTAACATTTCGAACTCTCTTCAAGTTTCAAGTTCTGAAACTTGATTTTTGTCTTTCTTCAGGAACTAAGTTTCTGTCTGCTCGATCTTCAGTTTCAAATTTCTAGTTTCTATTACAACTCGATATGTTATATACAAGGATTACATGAAGACCATACTAGAAACTTAAAGCTAGTTTTGACACACCAAAACATCAAAATAAATGGTAAATTGAAACTTAGTTTCTAATAAAGGCACACTTGATGAGTAATGTTCGTAGTTTTGATTCTGACAACCTTCAACATTTTTTGAATGTTGATGAAAATAAGAGGCTGGCGAACAGGATAACCACATCAATATATGGCTGGATGCAAATATCGAATATCATAAAGACCACCACTATCAACATTGTTACTTATCATATCCACATATACTAATGGTAATTGAAATATTATTTGGTATAACTGTAAATCCATAACTTGAAAACAAAACTCAATTTTCATTTTAAAAAATATATGAAGGAAAATACATACTATTGTGCCTGTAAAAAAATGTGTAGAAGGGATTTAAAGAATCTTTTCGAGATACAAAAAATTAATTTGAATTTTGCAAAAATAAACTTTCCTTCCGAGTATCCTACGACAGTCTCACACTATAACCACAATTCGTTGAAACAATTTTCACCTTGTCATTCAACGAGTCCAAAACGACGTCGCAGCGCACGTTCACGGCGAGCTCCCACGTCGTAACAGATCCCACTTTAAGCTTAATTGGCACTTGAGCGCTCACCACCAACGGCACTCTCCCTTGATTCTCATCATGCATCAACGCCGTTTTAACGGCACCGTCCAGAACGACGTAGGTCCCCGTCAACGTCGTCCGCATCAACGTCGCGTTGTTCCTCGGCTGGTACAGATCAGGCAGAACGCCATCGCCCAGGCTCACGCCGTCATAGAGAATACTGACGGAACTGTGTGTCAAATAGTAGATGTCGACCATGGTGTTAGGGTTCTCCGCTCTGATGCTGATGTCGAATTGAGGCGCGATCGGCGCATCGGAGGTTAGATTCAGTCCTTTCACCGAGACGTTGATCACTGTGTAAATCGGTGGTCTGAATCCGAATACAAAGTACAGTACTCCAGCGGCGACCGCGGCGGCGACGATCAGGATCAGGAGGAGACAGACGATGCAGCAGCAGCATCTACAGCAGCAGCTCCTATGGTTTCTTCGGTGGTTGAGTCTCTCATACCTTGAGGCGTTCCTCAGTGGCGGGCGGCGGATGACTTGTTCTTTTGGTATACGGACGACGTGAGTCGTTGGAGGCGGAGCCAGATTTGCAGGCGTCGGCGGCGAAGGAGCCGGCGGCGGCGATGTTGTACCTGCTGTGCGGTTGGCCATTTTGCAGTGAAGAGAAGGGCGGAAGAAGTGATATATATATATATATACACAGAAACTGAAGGAGGCGTGGGATTTTTTGAATTTGAAGCCTGTGATTGTGTGTGAGCGTGTGGGTGATGACCTGGCAGCCGCGTGAATATGGTTGGAAACAAAATAAATTTTGTTTTCGATTTTAACAATTAGATTTTTGGTATTAATAATTATGGCTTTAATATATTTATAGATTACGTTTCTTGTGGTTTGAAAACCTCAATCATTTTATTATGAAATATTTAGTGTTTCTTTAACAAGACCTTACAATTACAATAAAACTTGGCAATTAAGTTTTTAAATTTGGTAACAAAATCTCCAATTGATTTGGGAGATTTCAATGCATGAATTTGTAAATCTATCTCAAGTTTTAGAAATTGATTTTGAGACGTTTACATAATTTGACAACTATTTTAACTTTATCATGACTAAAAAGATACTAAAAATAACTAGAGTCAAAAATTTATTTAATATTAAAAACAAAGGTAGTAAAACAAGTTTACTTTGAAAAAAAATATAGAATTAAAATTAATTTTGATTTGAGAATTTTTCGTGTTTGAAGGGGAAGAGGGGATTGGATCTTAATTAGATTGTAATGGATCGTGAATACATAATCATCATTTGATAGATTAGTGGTCGATTCCTTAAGATTCTTTTATCTTTGCCAAGTATTTTCGATCATTTATTTTGTAGAAGACGACTGCACTTATGGTAGTGGTACTCTATTGAGTACTAAGTAGTTAAAAGATGACTGTAACTTAATGATATGATTGAAATGAAATTAATTAATGCATAATCTACATAAAAAAGAATTCCAAATGCTCATAAAAAAAAGTATTGTTACATTAAAATCTATTTATCGTTTATGAGTTGGGGAGAATTTAGCATTTTCTCTTTTCATTAATGTTGAGGTTAGCTTCGTATAGATATAGGGCCCCGAAAACTTAGGATCCAAATAGAATAGTGAATGACAATAAACAATATACGAATATGAATAGAATATAATAAATTTATGAGAAAAGTATTACAGAATCTGAGATTTAGAAACACACGGTAAAAAGGTACAAGAGAATATATGTGAAACAACTAATCAACAAGTAAGCCGAGTCGAGAGAACTCTTCCCGCAAGACAGATAATGCCTCCGTAGTGCTCGGAATAAGGCAGTCTGTCCCCAAAGGTAAAATGGCTTTCGTCTCGATCGAAGCAGCACCGCAGTCGACAGAGCGCCGACGAACTGGAGTGGAGCAGGAGCAGAGTTGGCTAGAAAAGGAATGCAGCAGCTAGGAAGCAAGAATGCAGCTAAGAGCTATTTTTGGAACACTGTTGCATGCACCTGGGGATGCCTATTTATAGGCATGTCCACCACCTCGGGAGCATGCTGGCAATCAAGGCACGACGGCGGTTACGATGCGTGTCTCCCAGATCGAGCGGTTACGGCGCGCAAGTTTCAGGAACGTGCTATTTGAATTCAAATAGGTGTAACTCCCGCAGACGCCGAAGGCCGAGGCGGGCGGCGGCGGCGGCGCGCGCGTAGGAGCACGGGGCCTCGCCATGCGACACCCCTAACACACTCTGTTATTACACCACATTAGTGTAAATGTATTTAAACCTGTTAAGACAAGGTTAGATTCCCAATATGGGATGTCTTAATTATTACATGTCTCTAATTAATTTCTCACTCACCGGAATACGGATCTGAGAAAATAAATATACCACGATTATCTACCCACAACGTAGATCGATCCTGTAATATTTAATTTTCACAAAATTAAATATTTATGTCCGGAATATTTATTTAAATATCTCCGAATTCCAACAATCCCCCCATGAGTGGAAATGCCCAATGCATGAAATGCAGAGCCAACTCCATCCTCGAGAAACGTTAATGCACACGAAGAGGTAGCTTATGGCTTTGAACCTTTCATCTTCAACATCATCGGGTACACTGGTAGCTTAGTGGTAAAAACTTTGAACTAAACCTTCGTCGTGTGTACCTAGACAATGACATTGAAACAGTAACGTTTCAAAACTCCATCCGTTCTCACGTTTGTTTCCATTACGGGCCATGGAAAACCCCTTTGGATTCATAAGTGTTCGTTTGAAGCGGCCCTCACTTCCAGTTATATAGGTGACTTCCTATTTAAGAGTATCCTGCCGTACTCAACCACTACGAGATTTTCAGGAGTCATTAAAAGTCGATTGACTTAACCTATACCACATGCACGCTTAAAACACCTAGGTTTGCTCACCTAGGGAAGAGAAGAATTAGGTGTTATCACTCGAACTTACATAGCTTAGTATTCCCATTGAACCTAGTTCTTGGGATCTCCAATCACCTAGGTTGGGTGTCCACTATACTCGTTCTAGATCGTGGATTTTAGTCCCATTCCCTCTAGCAATTTGTACATTTGATCTCGGTTTAACCCTTTGGTTAGCGGATCTGCTAGATTATCTATTGACTTCACATATTCATTAGAGATAACCCCGTTTGAGATCAACTGTCTAACGGTGTTATGTCAATGACAAATATGTCTCGATTTACCGTTATACATGTTGTTCAGTGCCCGACCAATAGCAGCTTGACTATCACAGTGAATCATCACTGAGGGCACTGGTTTACTCCAACAAGGAATGTCTTCAAGGAAGTGACAAAGCCATTATGCTTTCTCACCAGCTTTATCTAAAGCTATAAACTCTGATTCCATTGTGGAGCGGGCTATACACTTCTGCTTTGTTGACTTCCATGAGATTGCCCCCCCACCGATCGTAAACACATATCCACTCGTGGAATGTGAATCATTGTTGTCAGAGATCCAATTGGCATCACTGTAATCTTCAAGTACAGGTAAAAATCTAGTGTAGTGTAGCCCTAAGTTAAGAGTGTACTTTAAGTATCTCAAAACTCTCACAAGAGCTTTCCAATGTTCTTTACTTGGATTGCTAGTGTAGCCCTAAAATGACCTAATTTTCGATGTGTGAGCGTGCATGTTTGTGGCCATTTTACCCTCATATCATATGTTTTTGTTGTTCTTTCGTTGTGTTTTTGTGTTTGGAATGTTGTAGGATGAGTTTTGAGCATAAAAGAGCATTTTTGGTGGAGTTTTGGAGGCAAATCGCACGAGTTTGGAGTTTGGAGGTGTCGACCGGCCGAGCTGAGCAGGCTCGGCCTAGTCATGCTGTTCAGAGGCTTCGATCGGCCGAGCAGAGCAGGACCGGCCGAGCCAAGCCGGACAGAGAGCTCGACCGGCCAAGCTGAGCAGGCTTGACCGAGCCTTGCCAACAGAGAGCAGGCTCAGTCGAGCCATTTCCGACCGGACGAGCCAGAACGGGTCTCCCAGCAATTTGGAAGTTTCCAGCTTTGACCGGGCGATCCGAGACCCTGTTAGTTCGTTTATAAAAGGGGGAAAACGGTTATTTTGGTAACTTTTGTCAAATCTAAAGGGAAATTACCTAAATTCTCTCTACGATTCCATTTCCATCCCTTTCAAAACCTTACCCAAGGTATCAAGGAGCTAATCCATCATCCTTGGTGAAGAATTGAAGATCCAAGGGGGTAGATCAAGACCTAGCAAATCCAATTGGGGAAGATTTCACTTTCTACTTATCAATTGTAATGGATTTATTTGATTTCAACTTTGTATTGTTACAATTGAGAGGTATGTTGTTCTAATTCAATTTGGATGTTGATTTGAACAAGGATGTATGAAGATTAGGTTTGATAATTGTTTGTTTACCTCCCTCTTTGTGATTTAAGCATGCTAGAGCTTGTTCTTATTCATCTAGATGTAGGTAATAGCCAGTCTAGGTGATATTTGACACAATCATTGCAGCCAACACGCACATAGGCGTGTCGTGAATAGCATGTCTTTATATGTATCTCGATCCAATCCCTGTGCGGAGGAAGTGCATAGGTCCATAATTTGCGAGCTTTTAGGAGTGAGTTAGGGGTCGATAACGTGACTGTTTGAGATTTCTAATTTCATCTACAGTCAATTCGCCGTGACAAGGGATTGACTATATTAGAGCGAATTGATCATCCATCTAGGGATTAAAATGTGTTTACATCAATGATTAACCTAATTGGATTACATCTATGTTTATTTCAACATCATATCTACCTCATTTGAGTATTTGCTTGTCTTGGTTTACCAATGTATGGAGAGAATTTATTGATTGTTTTGAGACTTAATATTGATTGTAGGATTGATTCATTACTTGTTATATGTTGTTAGCATATGTTTAAATTGATTGCCTAGTTGATAAAAATAACTCAACGATTTTATCTTGCCTAGCTATTAAACTTTGCTATAGTATCCCGGTAATCTAGAAGGCGAAGCGAAGAAGGACCAGGATTGATAATTAAACCTTGTGTGTGCAGTGAGAATTGATATGAGTTTTTATTGCGCATCAAGTTTTTGGCGCCGTTGCCGGGGAATTCAATTAGTAGGTTGCTCGATATTGGGGGAAAAGTGAAGCTTGTAGGCTAGGTGTTTGTGTGAATAAATTTGTTGTTTAAAGTTTTTTTTGCTGTTACTTTGAGGTTGTTGGACTGTTGTAGGTGTCAAATGGAGAATCATCTAGGAACTCACTCAGAGAGGCTTAACAATCTCCAAAGGGAATTGGATGAGATGAGAGCAAAGATGTTGGAGAGACAACGACCGAGGAGGCCAATCCGGTTGGTATTTGAAGAGAGCTACCCATGGATGGAAGAGAGGAGGCATGATCGGCAGGTGAAGTTGAATTGGGGATATGAAGAAGAGGAGTGTAGAAATGAAAGATATGGAGATAAATGGGGGAATTGTGACCTCCGAAACAACATGAACTATCCCCCATCTAATGGTTACTCTCCATGTAGACTTTATGAGAACCATACTTGGAATCCATCCATGACAAGAGTTCATTGTGATTAATGGGGTGGCCGTGATCATGAAAGAGTTAGAAAAACAAGATCATCTCGGGAAGCTTTGGAGAAGGGACAAGATAAGCTCGAGGGAAGCCTTTTGGAATTAAAAATGCAATTATCTAAAATTTTGAATAAGGTGAGTGAGAAGCCTCATGTGGAAGAGCATCCAATTGACACGGACATAGGTCTCGAAGAGAATTGTGAGGAGGATGATGAAAGTGAGGATGCGGTAGTGATGTGTAAGGAAGTTGTGTTTAAAGAACCGGAGGTAGAAAAGATCCAAGGAGAAGAACTCAAGATTGGAAGTGAAGTGTTACCTCATGAAGATGATGAGGGCAAAGGCACCATGGAGTCGGTGCAATTTTGTGATGAGTTGAAGATTGTTGAGATTGAGGTGCCTTCACTTGAGGAGATTCAAATACTTCCGTCTTTGGCACAAATCTTGGAATTGGAAGCCTCATCATTTGTATTCCAATTTGCAAAGATACTTGAACCCCTTTGGAAGGATAAGAGGGGTGCAAGGAAGATCTCCCTTGATAAGTTGCTTCCGACTAAATGCCGAACAAGGGAGAAAGGTATCTTGAAAATACACAAGATTTTTGACAATTGATGATGTGGTAAGGTCGTCGAGCTACCGACGTTAACCGAAGCGCTTGTTGGGAGGCAACCCAACCAATTTTCTTTCTTTTGTTTAATTGCTTTTAGTTGCTTTGATTTTGAATAAATGCTTAGTTTGTTTGGTTTTGTGTTTGTAGGAGGAACTACAAGATCGAGAGGAGTGATGATGCACCGTCCACCGTTTTGCAAACTTAGTCTAACTTGACTAAGTTTGGGGGGGGGGATGTGCCCGTAGCCGGTGCCTTGGTTTATTCTTCTCCATCTCCTATCCTTTATCTTGCAATTAGTTTAGTTGTTGGATATTGTCCCTTTATTGGATTTTATTCGATTTGGTTGTATCTATATTGATATTCTACATTGGATGAATGTTTTGGATTATGCTCATCTTGATGATATGTATGGATATTTTCATGGGTTTGAGTTTGTTGAATGGATTTGTTTGTTGAACATGGGTTTTGATGGTATGTTTGGTGGAGCTAGTGGAAAAATGATTTATTTGTATAGATTTTGGATAGTGGTATGATGGTGGAAAGAGGATTTGAAAGTGGATGTGATTTTAGAATGTTATTGTTTGATTATGATATTTGATGGAATCATTGATGGTTTGGCATGATTTACTATTTCCTATTATGCTTGGTTTGTGGATACGATAATTGGATTGGGTTGAATGGTTGAGCTAGTGGATATTGTCTTATATCTTGAATTGTTGGTTTGTGGAAAGCTTGGTGGAAATGAGAGCTTTATTCGTTTGTTTTATGCTCAATAGTTTGGTGGTGTTTGTGTTGATCTTGAGTAGGTACAAATAAGGCATTGGAGAAGCGGTTCGATCGTGGCTACCGATGGGTAACGCATTTTATCGCTCTCTTGTCATTTAGCTTTGTTGCATTGCATGTAGATTGTTTGTAGGTTGTTGTGTGATTGTGTGTGTGTGATGAACCCAAACGAGGCTTGAGATTTAATCATGATTTACTTAGTGAAGTTTGATGTTTACCTCAACCAATGATAGGGCGGAATCTAGTTGTCAAGGCATGCTTTAGTTGAACTTTTGAATTGCCGAGTTTTGTGTGTGTTTAATGCATAGGACTTGACAAAAAGCTGTGAGGTTTGAGCCATGATATTGTCATATCTTTATTGTTTGTGAGTGGCAAGATTGAGAGTACAAGATCTAGAACTTGCATATATTCTCTATCTATTTGACATGAGTTTGGTAACTAAAAAATGATATTAGGCCATCGATTCTTAGTCCTACCTTTCACTCCAGGAGTATAAGGTGGTTGTTATCATAATTTTGCCTTTCATATCTTTGACCCCCGTGATTGTGCTTTAATGGTGAATTTCCTTTGAAATATTAGGACAAAAAATTTGGGGGAATGAGTGTATGAGGGTGAATACGGTGATGAGAGTGGTGATGGGAGTTGTTTGGTATCTTTGTATGGCAATTGTTGAGGCATGGAAGGTATGAAATAAAGGGTTGAAGTGAATCCTAGGAAAAATGGAGCACCAACAAAAATTTTGGGTGCTTGAGAAAAAAAGAGAAGAAAGAGAGGCACCATGAAATGAATGAATGATGGTGTTAGAAAAATATGAAAAAGATAAAGAAAAAAAGGGGGGGGGGGGGGAAAAATGTTGTGAATGAAAAAGCCTCGCGTTTGAAGTGGATTGAAGAGAATAAGTTTGGGGGTTTTGGGAAATGGATAAGTAGTGACTTTTAGCCCAAAACCACCTACCTTTTAGTGAGCCACGTTATAACCGAAAACAAAGACCTTTTTGATTTTAGGAGCCAACTCGTTGTAGTATAGTGGTGAGAATAGTTTCAAGCCTATGAAAATTGTGCTCGATATCTTGTGAATGAGTGAAATCTCATCAACCCCTAAACACGTAAGGGAGTGCTTTTATTTCTTTATCTAAAATTGATGAGTGGTTCAAGTCGTTAGCATTAACCGTGTCACAAAGTTAGGTGATGATCTCAATTGATTAGGGCATGCCAAGATAATCAAGATAAGCTATGAGGTTGTTTCATGAGGTTCATGGATTGCTTTATTTTGTTTTGATTGAGGACAATCAAAGGTTCAAGTTTGGGGGATTATGATATGCGTGTAAAATGACCAAATTTTTGATGTGTGAGCGTGCATGTTTGTGGCCATTTTACGAGGCATATCATATGTTTTTGTTGTTCTTTCGTTGTGTTTTCGTGTTTGGAATGTTGTAGGATGAATTTTGAGCATAAAAGAGCATTTATGGTGGAGTTTTGGAGGCAAATCGCACGAGTTTGGAGTTTGGAGGTGTTGACCGGCCGAGCTGAGCAGGCTCGGCCGAGCCGAGCAGAACTAGCCGAGCAGAGCCGGACAGAGAGCTCGATTGGCCGAGCTGAGCAGGCTCGACCGAGCCATGCCAACAGAGAGCAGGCTCGGTCGAGCTATTTCCGATCGGGCGAGCCAGAGCGGGTCTCCCAGCAATTTGGCAATTTCCAGCTTCGACCGGTAATAACTGCAGAAAGCAAATAATATTTTTTACACCCTAAGTTAGTCGATCCCACAGGGACTGTGCAATGAAAAATCCAAAGTACTAGTCATAGTTCTTAGAACATAGATGTTTGAGGAAATAGAAAAAGGGATTTTGTTTTGGAATTTAACGATGACAATGCGATAAAATAAAGGATTTTAAAAACAATAAAGAAAAGCACAGATCCTCGGGCAGATAATCTAATAGTCAACATGCAATTTCAATCAACTCAGCAATGGGGAAAACATAGATTTTTGTGGATTAAATTCCTTGGTCAGACAATTAAATCCTAGATTATTAATTAGTGACTATCTCCTCTCGGTCTCAAGAACACCAAATTAATAAATCTCATAATTATCTAATTATTCCTATGTAGGTTTCTTCCTTTTGAGACAGAAAACAAACACAATTAATTCTCTCTTCCTGTTAATAATTTTCATCTCTCGATCCATCAATTATTAACTATAAACCTAGATCTCAATTCACCTCTCGGTCCTTCTTTTAATCTAGATTATAAAATTAAATCAGAGAATTAAACCATGCTATATGAGTTGATATCAATTAGACATGCATCAGAAAAGAAATCATAACCCTAGAACCTGTTTAGGGTTCTGGCCACAAATCTGGACTAGAAAATAAAGAAACATTTAATTAATGAACTTACAAATGAAAAGGAACCTTCAATGTCTTGAAAAACTCCAAAACTCAATGTAAAATCCAAGGAAAAACTGTATAATTTTCGTGCCTAAGAGTTCATATTTATAGAGGGGGGAGAAGACCTAATTTAAGTATTGGGTAAAAATAGCAAAAACTGCCAAAACAGGTCAAAAACAGCCTTTTTGGGCCTCCGTGTCGATCGACAGCCTGCCTGTCGATTGACACAACCATCCAGTTGAAATTTGTGTCGATTCATCAAGTTGGGCCTCTGTGTCGAGCGACACAAATCCTGTGGATCGACAGGAATGCACGCGTCGATCCCCTTCTGTGCAGTCTCACAGTTTTGGCCATAACTTTTGCTCCGAACTCTGATTCACCCGATTCTAGTTGAGTTGGAAAGATAATTCAAAGATATTTCCATCCATGTGCTCCATTAGCTCAGATTGCATCTGTGGAAGAAGTTGTGACTATTCCTTTGAACATCATCTGCTTTCGGTACGAGTTTCCAATGAATTTGGCCTAAAACCTGCAAAAATCACCCATCAAAGGCATAACACCCTCTAAAATAGACTCATGCACAGAAATAAGTAAAAACATAATGTAAAACACTTGAAACAATGGAGAAAAATATAGATAAGTGAGTATAAACATGAGCTTATCAAACCCCTCAAACTTGAATATTAGATTGTCCTCAATCGAAGAAAAGAAGAAAAGGATTCTCAAGCAGTTGAAAGTGCAATGCCTCACAAGATTCATCACGATCAAGGTTCATCAATCCACATCACACAAGCAATTGAAAGAGATAAGATATCATCAATTTCGGAAGACTCACGGGAAAGTGTATCGCTCAACCACTCAAGTGTTTGGGTTTCAAATGAAAGCACTCACAACATGTATGAAGAAGTTTCTACCATAGGCTTGCAAGAGTTCTAAAATCTCCACTGCTCAAATGTGCACACAATTCAAGAATAAAAAAGAACTTTGATAGGGTTGTAATGTAGGCCAAGTGACTAAATTAATCAAGTTGTACACCCTCAATCAATCTGACCACCATCTTATAAACATCTACCCTTCTCCTTAAATTTTTCAACACAAATCAAGGCTCATTTTTTTTCTCAACCTTTTAAGCTCTTAAAAATTTTATTTAATGATTTAAGCTTATAAGGACACAACTTTTTTTTTCTAGAGCCCAACCTTCTTTTGCTCACCAATCTAAAATTTTCCCATCCACTCATAGCAATTATCCTTATTTCACCCAAATCCTATAGACAGGATACAATTCACCTTTTTCATAACACTATCTCATAGACAAAATAGAACTACAATGTTTTTCTTAACTCATAGACCAAGAAAGAAAAAGTAACAGGCTCAAAGGGGCTAATCTAGGGATAAAATATAACAAGGGACAGTGTTTAAGATAATTTGGCTAACAAAGATGGCCTAAGATCATTTTCTATCCTTGTGCACACTATGAAGTCTCAAAACAGAACAAAAGCAAGTTCTAGAGAAACGAAAACATACATGCGAATCTCTCATGAACAAATAAAGGCTCAAAAACTCACTTGGGTTCAAAAATTCTTCCTTAGTCAATTTCAATCCACTCAAACATCATGCAAGTGTAAGTTTCAATTAGACCCTATCATGCAGTATTCTACATTCATGGGCAAATCAACCACAATCGAAATCAACTCAACTAATCAAAGATCGATTCCAAACATTGCATATAATGCTTGAGGGTTCAATTACTTAAAGATTTTCCTCACATACTATCTATATTTTTTTTATTGGCAAAAATTAAACACACCAAATCAAATAAATCCAATAAAAACAAGCAAGTAAAGGATAGAAAGTTCGAATTTCTTGTCCACATCCCCCCAAACTTATTTCGAACTCGGAGAGTAAGAAAAAGTTTGAAAATCAGACAAGAAACATAACTGTATTGGACTGTCGATCTCAGACATCGACGTTTTTATCCACCAGAGAAATCAGCTCGTCACAACGGAGGTTTGGGGCTGCTAGCACTCTGTGTCGATCGATAGAGAGTCTGTCGATCGACACAGAGCCTTTTGTCGACTTCTTTGTCTGTCAAACTAAGAGTTCTCCGTGCTGAACCATCTATGTCGATCGACAGGGATCCTGTCGATCGAAACAGAGGCATTCCTCCTATTTTATTTATTTATTTATTTTGAAAATAAGCTAATAATAAATACAAAACAGAAATTTGAAACTAAAGTTAAACACACCAACGGAAATAAAAACGAAAATTGTAAAGAAACAACGAAAATTGAAAAGAAAGCATGTAAAAGTTGGGTTACCTCCCAACAAGTGCTTTAGTTAACGTCGTAGCTCGACGATACCTATATTCAGAACCAGGGCGGGCTAGATCGCACTCGCCTCCCATGAGAATCCACCATGTAGACCCACCAATCTTGGATGACAGCAGTGAGCTCGGGAAGAGACGGTTTAATTGACAATTTTGCCGACTCGTTTCCTCGCTCCCATCTTTGAGCGGCTTGGTCTTCTTTGAACTCCTCACTTGCTTCTTCTTCTTCTTCTTCCTCAGCTGCTTCCTCTCGGAATGTGATTCTGAAGCATTCGGATTGTTGCCGGCTTGTGTCGAGCTTGAATGTGATTTTCCTCATTTGCTCGAAGCGTGATCTCCCCACCACGGCAATCAATCAGAGCAGCACTAGTGTCTAAGAATTCCCTTCCCAAGATGAGGGGTGTACTCCCATCTTCCTTCATGTCGAGGACCACAAAATCTGTAGGAAAGATAAGATGACCTACACGAATAAGTACATCTTCAATTATACCTTTGGGGCGAGACACAGATCGGTCTGCCATCTGCAAGGTGATAGTGGTCGGCCTCAACTCTCCAATCTTGAGGCGCTGGAAGATAGAGAAGGGCATCAGGTTGATACTGGCACCAGTGTCGCACAACACCTTCTCGAACTTGAATCCCCCGATCTCAAATGGGATGGTGAAACAACCTGGATCACTTCTCTTGACTGGAAGTTTCTTCTGTAGGACCATGCTGCACTGCTCATGAAGCTTCACGGTTGCATTCTCCACAAAGTGCTTCTTCTCGCTCATCAGCTTCCGGAGATATTTCATGTAACCTGGAATTTCAGAAAGAGTTTCAATTAGTGGAATATTAATACTTACCCTCTTCAAGTTCTCGACAAAGCGTGAAAACTTGGAATCCTCCTTTTGCTTGGCGAATCTCTGAGGAAAAGGCATCGGAGGTGCCTTGGCAGCTTTGGAAGTGGAGGAATGGGGCTGGAACTGTGTTTCTGTCGACTGGCCTCCTATCTGACCTGCCTGTCGATCAACAGGGGGTGTGTCGATCGACACACCCTCTGCAGTTCTGTCGATCTCCTCCTCTGAGTCTGTGTCGACTGCCTCTTCTGGGTCTTTGTGTCGATCAACAGGAATCCTGTCGATCGAAACAGAGGCCGGCTCTGCTGGGTCTGCTTTTTTTCTCCCCCCAAACTTGCTTTGGGGCATGCTCGGACCTTTGTAGCTTTTTTCGGACCTCAGCTTCACAGCTTTGCAATCTTTCTGGTTCTTGGGATTTGCCTCGGTGGTGCTGGGTAGCTTTCCTGGAGTATGTTGTATCCCGATAGTGGTAGAAATTTGGCTCATTTGAGTTTCAATGATCTTGGCGTGCTTGCCGAGCAGATCCACCTTGGTATTAACTCCTTCCACTTCTTTCTCGATTTTCCCCATTCTGTAATCTGAGGCTTTGATGAAGTTCTTGAGCACCACGTCAAGGCTCTCCTTCTTTTTCTCCACAATCTCGCCATTCTGCACATCAAAATCAGGAGGTGGTTGTTCGGCAGCTTCAGGCTGAGAGTAGGAAAAACCTGGGTGAGGTTTAGGATGGTAGTGTTGGTATCCCCCTTGCCGGTACTGATTCTGGTAGCCACCACGATTCATGTAGTTCACTTCGGCGATAGGATCAACCTGTGCAACAGAAACAGAAGCAGAAGTAGTTAGTTTTTCAACTTCCCTCTTTAGCTTCTCAACCTCTTTCTTCAATGCATCATCCTCCTTTGCCTCAATAGCTCGGATCTGTGGCCTCCTTGGATTCCCCCATTGTTGATCATGCAGGGCCATCTTCCTGAATAATTTTAGAGCCTTTTCTGGTGACTTGCTCATCAATGATCCACCGGCTGCATAGTCCACTGACTTCTGGCTCTCCATAATCAATCCTCTGTAGAAGATGTGGGCCTGCTCCTCAGTAACAACTCCATGGCCCGGGCAACTCCTCAGTAGCTCATTGATCCTGGTCCATGCCTCAAAGAGAGTCTCATCCATCCTCTAGTGGAACTGCAAGATGTCCATCTTTTTCTGAATGATGACTGAAGGTGGAAAGAAGGCGGCGATGAACTCGGCTCTGAGATCGGCCCATGTACGAATGTTGCTGCAGTCCAAGGCTGTAAACCACGTCCTAGCCTGATCCTGAAGTGAGAAGGGAAACAAGCACAGATGGATTACATCCTGGGTGACTCCTCCTTGCTTGATGGTATCACACACCTCCACGAACATCCTGAGGTGGGTGTACGGATCCTCTACTGCTCGGCCCCCAAATTGGTTCTGCTGAACCATCTGAATCAAGCCAGTCTTGAGTTTAAAGTTATAGGTGGTGATGCCAATAACAAATCCCTCATTCCCGGGTTGTGGTCTGTACTTCTTGGCCATCGCGTTGGGGTCCTCATTATCGGAGTCATCTGTGCGGTGCCTTTCTCTCTCTCTTCTTTCGTCCTCGTGCCTGTTAGATTCCCTTTCTGCCATGAGTTGCTTGATGATGTCCTTCATCTGAGTAACTTCTTGGACAAGTAAGGTGGCACTCTCTTGAGTGATGAGTTGTGTGTCGGGATCCTCCAAAGGTGGCATCTCATCCATGACTGTGCTTGTGCTTTGTTTTTCTTTGCCTTTCCTCTTCCGGGCTGTAGCCTTGATCTCTGGATCAAACGTCTCAAGTGGCTTGCCCTGGGCCCTTATGTTCATAAACCTGCAACAAAAACAATGAAAAACAGAAAATCAGACACTGTGTCGATCGACACAGGTATTTTCTGCGCCTGTTTCGGTCGACAGAGAATCTGTCGGTCGAGATAGAGGCCGAAAACCAGAAAAACTGAACAGGAACAAACACGAAAATCAAACACCAAAAACCAAAATCAACAAACTAAATACTAAATTAAAAACAACAAAACCAATAAAAAACGAAATTAAAATAAAACACAACCTCAATCCATCAGAACTAAAAATAAACTTATAATTAGATTAATCTGATAAATCCCCGACAATGGCGCCAATTTGATAACTGCAGAAAGCAGCGAGCAAATAATATTTTTTACACCCTAAGGTGGTCGATCCCACAGGGACTGTGCAATGAAAAATCTTAAGTACTAGTCATAGTTCTTAGAACATAGATGTTTGAGGAAATAGAAAAAGGGATTTTGTTTTGGAATTTAAAGATGACAAATAAAGGGTTTTAAAAACAATAAAGAAAAGCACAGATCCTAGGGCAGATAATCTAATCGTCAACATGCAATTTCAATCAACTCAGCAATGGGGAAAACATAGATTTTTGTGGATTAAATTCATTGGTCAGGCAATTAAATCTTAGATTATTAATTAGTGACTATCTCCTCTCGGTCTCAAGAACACCAAATTAATCAATCTCATAATTATCTAATTATTCCTATGTAGGTTTCTTCCTTTTGAGACAGAAAACAAACACAATTAATTCTCTCTTCCTGTTAATAATTTTCATCTCTCGATCCATCAATTATTAACTATAAATCTAGATCTCAATTCACCTCTTGGTCCTTCTTTTAATCTAGATTATAAAATTAAATCAGAGAATTAAACCATACTATATGAGTTGATATCAATTAGACATGCATCAGAAAAGAAATCATAACCCTAGAACCTGTTTAGAGTTCTAGCCACAAATCATGACTAGAAAATAAAGAAACATTTAATTAATGAACTTACAAATGAAAAAGAACCTTCAATATCTTTAAAAACTCCAAAACTCAATGTAAAATCCAAGGAAAAACTGTATAATTTTTGTGCCTAAGAGTTCATATTTATAGAGGGGGAAGAAGACCTAATTTGAGTATTGGGTAAAAATAGCAAAAACTGTCAAAACAGGTCAAAAACAGCCTTTTCGGGCCTCCGTGTCGATCGACAGCCTGCCTGTCGATCGACACAACCATCCAGTCAAAATCCAGGTTGAAATTTGTGTCGATTCATCAATTTGGGCCTCTGTGTCAATCGACACAAATCCTATCGATCGACAGGAATGCACGCGTCGATCCCCTTCTGCGCAGTCTCACGGTTTTGGCCATAATATTTGCTCCCGAACTCCGATTGAACCGATTCTAGTTGCGTTGGAAAGCTAATTCAAAGATCTTTCCATCCATGTGCTCCATTAGCTCAGATTCCATCTGTGGAAGAATTCGTGACTATTCCTTTGAACATCATCTGCTTTCGGTACGGGTTTCCAATGAATTTGGCCTAAAACCAGCAAAAATCACCCATCAAAGGCATAACACCCTCTAAAATAGACTCATGCACATAAATAATTAAAAACATAATGTAAAACACTTGAAACAATGGAGAAAAATATAGATAAGTGAGTATAAATATGAGCTTATCAACCGGGCGATCCGAGGCCCTGTTAGTTCGTTTATAAAAGGGGGAAAACGGTTATTTTGGTAACTTTTGTCAAATCTAAAGGGAAATTACCTAAATTCTCTCTATGATTCCATTTCCATCCCTTTCAAAACCTTACCCAAGGTATCAAGGAGCTAATCCATCATCATTGGTGAAGAATTGAAGATCCAAGGGGGTAGATCAAGACCTAGCAAATCCAATTGGGGAAGATTTCACTTTCTACTTATCAATTGTAATGGATTTATTTGATTTCAACTTTGTATTGTTATAATTGAGAGGTATGTTGTTCTAATTCAATTTGGATGTTGATTTGAACAAGGATGTACGAAGATTAGGTTTGATAATTGTTTGTTTACCTCCCTCTTTGTGATTGAAGCATGCTAGAGCTTGTTCCTATTCATCTAGATGTAGGTAATAGCCAGTCTAGGTGATATTTGACACAATCATTGCAGCCAACACGCGGATAGGCGTGTCGTGAATAGCATGTCTTTATATGTATCTCGATCCAATCTCTGTGTGGAGGAAGTGCATAGGTCCATAATTTGCGAGCTTTTAGGAGTGAGATAGGGGTCGATAACGTGACTGTTTGAGATTTCTAATTTCATCTACGATCAATTCGCCGTGACAAGGGATTGACTATATTAGAGCGAATTGATCATCCATCTAGGGATTAAAATGTGTTTACATCAATGATTAACCTAATTTGATTACATCTACATTTATTTCAACATCCTATCTACCTCATTTGAGTATTTGCTTATCTTTGTTTACCAATGTGTGGAGAGAATTTATTGATTGTTTTGAGACTTAATATTGATTGTAGGATTAATTCATTACTTGTTATATGTTGTTAGCATAGGTTTAAATTCATTGCCTAGTTGATAAAAATAACTCAACAATTTTATCTTGCCTAGCTATTAGACTTTGCTATAGTATCCCGGTAATCTAGAAGGCGAAGCGAAGAAGGACCTATATTGATAATTAAACCTTGTGTGTGCAGTGAGAATTTGTATGAGTTTTTATTGCACATCAATATTTGTAAGAAAGGTTTTCTACCTTTCCACATCTCATATGGGGTAACATCTTTTCCTTTGAGAGGAATTTTGTTCAAGATGTAGTTGGTTGTTAAGGAAGCGATAGGTTGCGCTATTAAGCAAGAATGCAGCTAAGAGCTATTTTGGGAACACTGTTGCATGCACCTGGGGATGCTTATTTATAAGCATGTCCATCACCTGGGGAGCGTGCTGGCAATCAAGGCACATCGGCGGTTACGATGTATGTCTCCTAGATCGAGTGGTTACGGCGCGCAAGTTTCGGGAACGTGCTGTTTGAATTCAAACATGTCTGTAACTCCCGCAGACACATCACGTGCTGACATGCTCGCCATGTCACGCACACGTAGGCTCCACACTGTACTACAGAGCCAGATAATCGAGCCCAGTCAGCCCGTTTAGTCGCCAAAAAGATAAGGCACTTTCGGGCCAAGCCCAAACCCGAAGCCCAAAGACCAATTGCCAAGATCCAAGTACAAGACCAAGACCAAGACCGGACCGGAGCCGGGGCCGGGGCACAAGGTTAGATTCCCAATGTGGGATGTCTTAATTATTACATGTCTCTAATTAATACTTGTCTTAATTAATCATGTAATAATGACGTCACGTGTCACCTTCGCGGATTAATTTCTCACTCACCGGAATACGAATATGAGAAAATAAATATACCACGATTATCTCTCACGATGTAGATCGATCCCGTAATATTTAAATTTCACAAAATTAAATATTTACATCCGGAATATTTATTTAAATATCTCCAAATTCCAACAAATTTGAGTATAATAATAGAGATAAGATGAACTGATAATGAAATCGGTAAAGAAAGAGTACAAGCCACACAGTCGAACTGCAACGATCACAACGTCGAGCTTAATGAAATGTTATTTGATACAACTAGTGTAGAAATTCAATGTCTAGGTAATTGTAAAAATTAGATGCCAAAATCGGCCTACAAGGGGTTATTTATAGGTATCTAAGTGTGCTAGGGTTTCCGAGGTTCTCATCTTGGTGGTTGGGCAACGACCTCCAACTTTATCGGAGTTGTTATAACATCTTTATCTTCAGCGATCTCAATGTCTCTATCCTTAACGACCTCCGATATTCTAGCATGCTTATCGTTTCTTCTGTCCGTTAAGTAGCTCGACGAGGGCAGCTCTCCTTAGTCCAATTTTTTGGGGTGAGGTCTATACCCTTATCGTACTGCTTAGCTCGATGATCTGACTGCTTCTGTGTGCAAATTGTGTTAGATTAGGCTTGCTCGTTGTTTTGGCCTGTGGGCCCCACTTTGGGCCTCTTAGATGGGCTCATTTGAATTATACCCCCAACAATAGTCTCTTCTGCTCTTTAAGGACCTACGTGGGAGTACTCAAAGAGTCAAATAGTTGGATCTGGCAGTATTGCCTTGTCGTCTTTTCAAGGCGAGTTGCTATCCAAGATGTGCGCCCTTTGGACCTCTCTAAGAAGAGGTCCGACATTGTTCGTGGGATGCCCGTAAGCACCTCCCCGGCCACGAGGGTCAATTCCTCTGTGGGTGGCCTCTCCCTACTCCCGCAGCCCCGTGAAGTTGCTACAAGGGTTGTGACTGCGGGCCCGAAACTACGGTTCTAGTAGGGGACAATTTGGGTTCTGTTCCGTTTATTGATATTGGCTATCTGGTGTGCCCCTGCAAACTGCTTGAGCTCATTATTCGGGGACTTTTGAGGAGGACAGTACTCTTTCTGAATACCTCCCTTCGGGATTAGAGACCCAATGGGGTGATAATCTATAGAAATTGAGGCCCTTTGGGGGTTTATGTAGTTCGAGTGACCGATCTGTTTTTGTCTAAAAGGGGAGTTTGATTTGTCGAACTGCTTTTGAGTTTTGCCGCCAAAATTGAGTGGCAGTTATGTAATAACTGCTAAAGTTGGGGCAGTTACGAGTAGTTGAACGAGCACGAGGTTTATTAACCGTAGCTTCTCACAAATCATCTTCAATGTTTATGAAGCCTTCTCCTTCTCTTTTCTTCTTCTCCTTTGGTGATTCTTTGCTCTCCTCCATGTGGTTGTATTTTCGTTCGAGCCTGTTGTTCGTGCTTGCTTTCGCTCGTTGGTTCATTAAGATAGTGCTTCTTTTCTTCACTCTTATTGGTCCTATTCTCCATCTTCTCTGGTTTTTGTGTTTTGAGGGTGGTTTTAGGTAAAGATGCCCAAACCTAACCGGAACTGGCCCGGAACCGGCTACCATGTTTCGAAACTAGAACTGTGAGCTTTTTTAGCCTGGCCGGTTCTTGTTCTAAAATTTCCAGCCCACAGAACCGTCGGTTCTGAATCGGGTGAACTGGCAGTTCCATTAGTTTTTTTTTGAAAATTTGAATTTTTTATCGAATTTTGTGCCAGTTCGAACTAGCTGACAAGGTGACTGTTGGCCGATCCAACGGCTGGATTTGCCTTGAGATTCATGGGAACCGCCGAACTGGCCCAAAACCGGCGGTTCCCAATGGATATTTTTTCAATTTTTTTATCTTCCAAAATTTCTGACTTACTACTATAAATACCCCTCCCCACCACTTATTTTCACCACACCTCTCACTCTCAACTCTCAATCTTCTGTCATTCTCAACTCTCAAGCTTTTCTTGCTCTTCAATTCACTCTTATGCTCAATTCTCTAGCTCAATTAGTCTTAATTAGTATAGATTAATTTTATTTCATACTTTAGTCTCCTAAATTCCCATTCTTCCTTCAATTTCATTCATAAACATGTCTTCTTCATCATCTCGTGCCAACAAAGGAAAGGAAGTAGATAAGTGTTAGGAAATATTGTTAGAAATATTAAAACACGCCTAAATAGTTTAGGCGAATTTTATCCATACCCAAATGGGTTCACCCACCCAAATTGGGTTTATTAATCCCCAATTAGGGTATATTAAATGGGTTTGGGTTTGGGATAATGGATAAAATCCGCCTAAATGATTAAGCACGCCTAACCTGAGACCTTCCCTATTAGTTTTGGTGCATCAAAGATCAAGTCAATCTAGTTTTAGCAACTTAGTATCGAGTCAAATTGTAAAAGTTTTGTATAGGATTACTCGAGATGTAATAGAACTAGAATAAAAGATCAAAGAATGCTGGAAGAATCAGCACAGTTGATGATCGAAAAATGCTGAATGAATCAGCATAATTGAAGATTGCTGAAGACGCTAGTAAAAGACTAGCAAACTCTGAAGAATGCTAGACACGCTTAAAAGAATGTTGAAGGATTGAAGCAAACATGTTGCTGAAATCTCAGCAAGACTACTGAAATATCAGCAGACTTCCAACTGCCAGCAAACACACGACAACGATCAACACACAATACAAAGTCGTGAATCAGAATGATCCAAATCACAAGGAAACCGACGAACAAGAGTGAAGGATAATCAACAGAGACACAAAGAAGGTTTCCAGATTCAAACTGAAAGATCCATTCTGACAAAGACGGTTATATAAAAGAGATCGCCAATTAGAGAAAAGGGAGACCTGAAGAGTCTCTACACTTCGCAGAAAAGGAAGAATGAAGATTGGCGAGCAAACCCACTGAGTCTAATGGATATGATTTAAACAGCCGTTTGAATCATCACCTATAAATAGGTGTCACCAAAGAGAGAGTCAGAGGTTCGCGAAAATTCTACTACAGAGAAAAGAAAAGAGATCTTAACATTGTCAATACATACGCAAACTCGCATCCGAGCTTGTACTTGATTGAAGCTTTACATAAGCTTTCATACTCGAAGCTCGAGACCTTTGAAGTTTTTTCTTAGGTTTTCATTGGGATTCTTTCTAACCTAGAAAGAATATAGCAGTCACCTTGCTATGCAAGCGTGATTAGCACGGGCTACTGCCAAAACACGGAAAGGTTCTGGGAAGAACTATAAAACTCCCAATAGGTCAACGTCCAAGAAGAAGGGAGGTTTGTCCTCATTCTAAGGAGTGTCATAGTTGAAGATTGAAGACCGAGGTGCTTGAAGGTGCGCGCTGACCAGACGGAGGAGCTGCTCAACGTTAGTGATCAAGCCTGACCTTGTAATTAATCTATAGTGAATTTTCATTCAGGAGGACTGAAGAGTGGACGTAGAACAATTTTTCGAACCACTATAAACCCCGTGTTCATTTACTGCCTTTATTTTGTTACGTTGTATACTATTTACTTTGAAACTCAACACACCAAATGTTGAAGTATAACCTACAACAAATCCAACGAATACTCGAGCTTAAACACATTTAATAAACTCTTGTTGAGTTGTGACCTTAGCAAGATATGTGCAAGATATTATTAAAACTTCGTTGCATATACAAACACTCTGATCGGGGACCAACAAGTGGTATCAGGGTGGTTGGTCTTTACAGACTAGCTACTTCTGAGTCGCTTAGGACCAGATCCATATTTTCCTTGCATATTTCCTGTGTTTCTGTGTTTAGCTTAGGTTAAGGATAATGGCGAACAACGCAAAGTTGGGAAAGTTCACTCCAGAAGTCTACGCCACCTGGAAAATGAGGCTGTTGATCACGTTGATGAATATCCATCCCGAGATGAAGCAAGTGATTGAGCAAGGACCAATCAGAATCTTAAAGGTGAAGACTCAAATCGACAAAGATGTTCAAAGATCAGAAGAAATGGTGGACAAGCCGTATGCAGAGAGGACCCAAAAGATCGAGTTCGTGGTCAACTAGACTACGTAGCCTTGGATTTGATCTTAAATTCTCTTTCAGCTCCTCTAATGGCCGAAGTCTTGGAGTACAAGAATGCCATAGAAATGTGGGACTTTCTTGGCACCTTGAGCAAAGAGATGGATCAAATGAAGAGAAATAAGCTACAACAGTGCGTGGACAGGTACTAGTTGTTCCAGATGATTCCTGGAGAAACCATCAAAGACATGGAAGCTATATTCAATTCCATCATAGCAGAATTAAAGAAGCTGGGAAGGACATACGAACTTTCTGACATGAACTCAAAGATCCTCTCAAAAAATGCCAAAAGAAGACTGGTTTATCAAAGTGACAAACCTGAAGAAGAGAGATCTATCAACCATGAGCACAAAAGATTTGTTCGCCCAACTTCAGGCACACGAATGGGACATCATGCAAATCAACAAAAGCGAAGATTCCTGGAGAAACCATCAAAGCATGGAAGACAGATTAAATTCCATTGTAGCATAATTAAAGAAGCTGGGAAGGACATACGAACTTCCTGACATGAACTCAAAGATCCTCTCAAAAATGCCAAAAGAAGACTGGTTTATCAAAGTGACAAACCTGAAGGAGAAAGATCTATCAACCATGAGCACAAAAGATGTGTTCGCCCAACTTCAGGCACACGAATGAGACATCATGCAAATCAACAAAAGCAAAGCCGTATGAGCTGCAGTATCCATTGAAGATCATACCGAGGATACAACATTCTTCATGAAGAGAGACGCATAGAAGTGGAAAACCAAAAGCCTTTCCACTCAAATCGTCCAGCTCAATCCAATCCAACAAAGAAGATCGCATCAACCAGTGGATCTCAAGTTAAAGAAGCAGAATGCTCAGTCAGCGAGCTGGAGGAGCAGATAAACAGACTACAGAAGTTACTGCTGAAAGCTAAAGGCAACAAGGAAGAACCTCAACAAAGTCAACCAGCAGATAGCTGGACAACCAAGAAGACGCTGAGAACGTGCTACGAATGCAACTGTCTGGATCATCTAAAGTTCGAGTGTCCTCGAGTAGATCCAGATGAAAGGGAGTGAGTAAGAAAGCTCTTTGAGAAGCGTGCATCAAAGGCTGTCGCCAAAGCTCTGCTAACCAGAACAAAAATACCAGACATCCTAGAACATGACGACAAAGGCTATTCATCAGAAGATGAAGAGGATGTCCTCATGGTATTCAGGGCCAACATCAATGACGATGCTGATGGAAATGAAGAGCAGATAGAAGAATCAGTCCTAGCTGTCACGAGAGATCGGGTAACAAATTTTGTTATGTATGCTACTTCTACTTCTGAAAATTTGCATTATACTGCTGATTCATGTTACTCATAATCAAATGATATAACTGAAGAGTTTCTTTTAAAAGAATTTTCAAAGTTTCATGCATTAAAAGATGTTTTGATAAAAGAAAATTCCTCGCTGAAATCTCAGCTTTTTATCTTAACTAGTGAGATTGAAAAATCTAGGTCAGCTGACGAGGAACTCTCGAAACTAAAAAATGAATTCTCTTCTCTAAATAGGAGTTTTAATTGTTTAAAACAAGATAATGAGGTTTTGAAAAACAAAAACTTCGTGCAAAATACTTGTCAATGTAGATTTTCTAAAAGCACGAGAGATTTAGATGAAATTCTAAGTGTTCAGAGGAGCACAAATAATAATGCTGGAATAGGTTTTGAAAAAGGAGAATCCAACAATGCTGAATCTAGTAAATCAAAGAAAATTGTCTTTGTCCCACCAACTGGGAAGGTTCAACAACCTTCTAGAAAAAGACAAAGGGGATAATGTTAAATTAGCAACAGTTGCTCAGCAGAAATGTTGGCAAACTAACAATCCCTTGCTGACTGCTCAACAGAGACTGAAATATATTTCTGCTGAGAAGAAGCCAGCAAAGTCGAGGTATGTAACCCGGCAGACTGTTCCATCTGCTAGGAAGGTTCATACAAATCCTAGTAAGGCTAAGCCATTTGTTGAGATTGCAAGGAAGCCAACATACACACTAAGTAGGAGGAACACCTATTTGAGGCCAGAGTCTAATCCTTTGCATTTTCAAAAGACTGCGATGGCTCAGCACACCACTACACACTTCTATGTTGATTCAATGTATTAGTCCAGTAGGAAGGGAAGGGTAGTGAAACGTGATGAAAAGAGAAAGGTCAAAATCACAAAAGTCTGGATTCCTAAAGGTATAATTCAGAAAACTAATCATGCAGGACCTGCAGTTGATCGGGCACTTGAAAAATAATTTCTTTATTTTGCAGGAACATGATCCAGCAAGAAGAACATCGAGAAAATCAAAAGAGTGGATCTTAGACAGCGGATGCTCAGGTCACATGATGGCAGATGAAGACATTTACATACACCTCCAGAAAGTTAGAGGACCTTCAGTCTCATTTGGTGACAACTCAAAGTCTAAAGTAATCGGAAGAGGGTGCAGTGAACATAATGAAATGTGTATCATCAATGTGTCCCTCATCGATAGTCTCAAGCACAATCTCTGAGCATCACTCAACTAAGTGAAAATGGACATATTGTTTCCTTCTTTGATACAGGTTGCGAAATGGCTAACAAGACCACCACGTAAAGCTTAGAGGAATCAGGAAAGGAGGACTCTACATTGTAGATTAGGAAAGTGGTCAGCAAGCTTCATGCTTCCTCGCATTCAGCAAAGAAGAAACCAACTGGTTATGACACAAGAGGCTAACGCACTTAAACTTTAAAACTATCAATTATATAGCCCGAAATAACATTGTTACAGGATTGCCCAAAGAGACCTTCAAGAAGGAAGGAGTATGCAAGGCTTGCCAACAAGGGAAACAAGCGAAGGCGTCCTTCAAATCCAATCCTGAAAATGCAACATCAAAGAGAATCCTTGAGCTGCTGCACATGGATTTATTTGGCCCTGTGACTCCACCCACTGTAGGTAATAAACATTATACCTTAGTTGTTATTGATGATTATTCCAGGTACATGTGGATAAGATTGCTCAAGAGCAAAGATGAGGTGAAGACAATTCTGCCAGAGCTGATACTTCGAGTGCAAAATGACAAAGAGCTCACAGTGAAGAGAATAAGGTCCGACAATGGTACAAAATTATGTAACGGACCGATATTGGATTGATGCGCCGATTGGATCAACACGATGCAGGAAGAATTGTAAGAATTCACAAGAAATCACGTATAGGATCTCGTAGATCGACCAACGCATCAATCGGTGATAGGCACTAAATGGGTATTCAAGAACAAGAGTGATGAAAATGGACTCGTCGTTCGCAACAAAGCAAGACTTGTAGCTAAAGGATATGCGCAGTGCCAAGGAATTGAGTTCGATGAAACTTTTTCTCTAGTAGCTCGGTTGGAAGCAATCAGGTTTTTCCTTGCATATGCTGCTCAGTAGGATTTCACTGTATTTAAGATAGACGTCAAGAGTGTGTTCCTAAATGGTGAATTGAAGGAGGAAGTCTACATGGAGCAACCTCCAGGATTTGAATGCGGAAACAAGTTTTACAGTGATAATAAATGTGTAAAGCAGCGAGCAAATAAATTTTTACACCCGAAGGTGGTCGATCCCACAGGGACTGTACATCGAATTATCTCGAATACTAGCTATAGCTTTCAGAACATAAATGTTTGAGGAAATTTAAAATAAAGATTTGGTTTTGAAATTGAAAGATAACAATGCGAGAAACTAAAGATTATGAAAACATTTATGTAACGATACAGATCCTAGGGCAGATAATCTAAACATCAGCATGCAAATTCATCAACTCAGAAATGGGAATAAATTCTGATTCATATGGATTAAACTCCTTGGTTAGACAATTAAACCCTAGATTGATAAACTGTGACTATCTCATCACGGTCTCAAGAACACAAAAATTAGCCAGTCTCGATAATTATTTAATTAAATCCTACAAATTAATTCTTCTTTTTGAGACAGAAAATAATTTCATTTAATTCCTTTTTCCTATTACCAATTTTCACCTCTCGGTCTTTCAATTGATAACTACAAACCTAGATTCAAATTCATATCTCGATCCTTCTTTAAATCTAGATTCGATTAATTAAGCTCAAGGAATTAAACCATGCTACTGAGTTGATTTTATTTAAACATGCATCAGAAAAGATTATCACAAACCCTAGAACCTGCTAGGGTTTCTAGCCACAAAACATGACTTGAATTAAAGAAAACATATTATTAAACACATAAGAATACCTCAAATGAAGAGGACCCTTCAATGTCTTGAAAAAAGCTCCAATGTCAAAATATTCTAAGTGTAAAAAAACGATAAATTAATGCCCTAATGAGTTCAGTATTTATAGAGAAGCCAAAACATCTAAACTAGGTATTGAGCTAAAATAGCCAAAGTAACCGAAACAAGCCAAATTTCCTTCTCGGGTTTCTGTGTCGATCGACACAGAGTGTGTTGATCGACACACATGTCAGTCAAAATCTGGGAGAATGTCCTCATGTCAATCCACTCCCTTTTCCTTCGTGTCGATCGACATCGTGTGTGTCGATTGACATGCCTGCAAGCATGTCGAGCCTATTCTTTCTGCCTTCCTCGATCGATATCCGACCTCTATGTCGGTCGACAAGCACCATGTCGGTCGACACAGAGGTAATGATTTGGGTTTTTGGCACGTCTTTTAACTTGGTCGACTTCTCGTGTATCAATTAAAGCAGTAACTTTGTTGTTAGGAAAATATTCCTTGATTTATGTTGTAAATATCCCTTGTAGATCAAATTGTAAAGGTTTTGTTGAATCAAAGCCATAGTTAGTTTGGTCGATCATTGCTGAAATCTATATAGTCTAGCAACTCTGTGTAAAGTCCTGTGTAGGAAATATTTCGAGTTGTAATAGATTAGAAGTGCTTGCGGAATACTGCTGAAGGGTTCAGCAATTGAAACGAAGACTTCAGAAATTCTGGATGCTAGGAACGTTCCCAGCAGTCAAGTAGATATCTAGAGAAGTCATTAGACAGAGATGACTGCTAAGGAGATAGCAAACAAGTGCTAGAAGAATGACTGCTAAGGAGACTGTAGTCATATGCTGAAGGAAAAGATTGCTAGGAGTATTTACTCAGCAGTCGGAAGAAAAGAGATAGCAGAATGCTGAAGGAGTCAGCATTCACTATTTACTCAGGAGATTGCTAGAAGCTATAGCAACCAGGAAGCAAGATATCAAGTGATAGTAGAATGCTGAAGGAGTCAGCATTCGCTAGTACTTAGCAGATTGCTAGAAGAGCTCAGCAATCAAAAGGCTTAGCAGATCGTTCCCAGCATTCTCCGATAGAATGCTAAGCAAGAAAATATCCAGCAAACACTTGCTAATACTACCATCTTGACAAAAGGTACAACAAAGGACAAAATCTTTCCCGAAGTAGGTCAAAAAGCACTGTACTACGCCGAAAAGTACGGAAAAAGTAGAATCTCTTTTGGACAAGGAGGACCGTTGTGTCTAACGGGTCTGGAGATTCAGAGTTTGAAACTCCAGATATAAAAGAGAAGTCCAAAACAGAGAGACTACTACTACTGCTTACACTCGCAAAGACACTTAGTAAAAAAGAACCTTTCCAAGCGAATCAAAGAAAAGTAGTCAGTTGAGAGCACGAGACAAGAAGAATTCAAAGCTTTCAACAACCGTAGTGTACCCCGAATTGAATATCTGACACTAGATTGAAGAGATTTTTTGATTTTGCTCAAGAATCTAATCATTGAGATAACTTCCATCCTAGGAAGCATCCAGCAGTCACATCTCTTAAAAGAGATTGACTAAGACAGGTTGCTGCCGAAACCCTCAGAAAAGTTTGGAAGGAACTATAAAGCTTCCATTGTAGCGAGGCCAAGTTTTATGAAGGTGCGCCCTTGACTTAGCCACAGTTGCCGACTGAAAGATCCAAGTAACGGAGGATAGCTTTGTAGTGGCTGGCTCGAAAGCTCACCACCTGCTACAGGAGAAAGACGAATCCTTGTACTTGAACATATCTTTTTAGTGAATTCTCAGTGTTTGACTGAGGAGTGGACGTAGATCTTTAAGGATCGAACCACTATAAACCTTGTGTTCTTGTTACTGTTTTATTGTTTCTGTGTGTTGATTTAAAACCTAGCAACCTCAAGTTGCTAGAGTATATCTGAAGCAATCTAACATCTACATCGAGCTAAGTATTTGGAAAAGAGACTAAGTGCAAGATAACTTTACCATTCCGCTGCATTTGCTAAGTAGCTTTTGGCTGCTTATCACGACTCTGATCAGGGACCAAAAAGTGGTATCAAAGCAGGAGGTCGTAAGACTTACTGCTTCTGAGTCGCTTTTGACCAGATCTACATTTTCCTTGCACTGTTTTTGTTGTTTAGCTCAGGAACACACAGCTTGCCAAGATGAACCATACTCTTCCAAAGTATAACAAGGAGAAGTTCAACTCATGGCAGAAGATGGCCACCATCCAGCTCCAAAGTATACATCCGGAGATGGTGGATGTTCTCTCTAAAGGACCCATAAAGATCATGAAGCCTAATATATTCGTAGGTCCAGTTGCTGAGGGGCAACCAAGACCACCTCTGATGGTCGAGAAGACGTTCTATGAATGGACGGTCGAAGATAAGAAAAGAGCTCAGCTAGAGTATCTAGCAAAGAAGTTCATACTAGACTGTCTACCCCCGTTGATGGCAGACAAAGATGGCCTAAAATCATTTTCTATCCTTGTGCACACTATGCAGTCTCGAAACAGAACAAAAGCAAGTTCTAGAGAAACAAAAACATACATGTGAATCTCACATCAAACGAAAAAGGCTCAAATTCTCACTTGGGTTCAAATATTTCTTCCTAAGTCAATTTCAGTCCACTCAAACATCATGCAAGTGTAAGTTTCAATTAGATCCTATCATGCGGTATTCTACATTCATAGGCAATCAACCACAATTGAAATCAAATCAAACTCATCCCTAATCGATTCCAACTCATACTTTAATTCAGATGGGTTCAAATACTCAACAATTTTCCTCTTCACTATAACTATATTTTTTTCTAGGCAAAATAAATAAACAAGAAAACAAAGCAAATAAAGCAACTAAAGCAAATAAAAGGATAGATAAGTTCAAATTCTTGAACACATCCCCCAAACTTATTTCGAACTCAGAGAATAAGAAAAAAATTTAAAATTAGACAAGGATAAGAAATTGCACCTGAATCGTTGATCCCAGTCATCAACTTTTTATCCACCGGGGGAATCAGCTCATCGCGACGAAGAATTAGGCCACAAAATCTTCCTATCGACTCATCTGTCGGTTGAAAGTTTACTCCACGCGTACCTGTGTGTCGACCGATATCAGGCATGTTGATCGAAATAGAGGTAAATCCTCCACTGTTCTATTTTTTTCGAAATAAAACAAAGGAAAACAGAAAATTGCAAAGTAAAACATAACAAAATAAATCGAAAAACAACAACAAAAAAAAATAAAAATAGATAAAGGTTGGGTTACCTCCCAACAAGTGCTTATTTAATGTCAAAGCTCGACTGTACCTTCTTTTCTTAGAACTAAGGCGGGCTAGAACGTACTCGCCTTCCACGAGCGTCCACCATGTAAACCAAGCGATCTTGAACAACAACAATGAACTCAGGATGAGATGGTGTAATTGAAAATTTTGCCATCTCATTCCCTTGTTCCCATTCTCGAGCGGCTTGGTCATCTCTTTCTTCCTCGGTTTCTTCAACTTCCTCCTCAGATTCATCAAAAGAGGTGATTCGGTTACATTCAGACTGATGCCGACTTTTGTTAAGCTTGAAAGTAATCTTCTCCTCATTGGCTCAAAAAGTGATCTCACCACCGTGGCAATCAATCTAAACTGCACTCGTGTCCAGAAACTCTCTTCCTAAAATGAGGGGCGTGCTGCCATCTTCCTTCATATCCAAAACCACGAAATCTACAAGAAAAATAAGATGACCCACAAAAATGAGTACATCTTCAAGTATACCTTTTGGGCGAGACATAGTGCGGTTCGCCATCTCCAGTGTGATGGTAGTCGGCCTCAATTCTCCAATCTTGAGGCGCTGGAAGATGGAAAAGGGCATCAGATTAATGCTAGCTCTTGTGTCGCACAACACCTTTGGAAATTCGATCCCCCCTATCTCAACTGGAATGGAGAAGCATCCTGGATCACTTCTCTTGATTGGAAGTTCCTTCTGTAGAATCATGTTACACTGCTCATGAAGTTTAACTGTTAAGTTCTCCACAAAATGTATTTTCTTGCTCATCAGCTTGCGGAGATACTTCATGTAACCTGGAATTTCACTCAAAGCTTCAATTAGTGGTAAGTTAATACATACCTTTTTCAGATTCTCCACAAATCTCGAAAACTTTGACTCTTCCTTCAGCTTGGCAAAACGTTGAGGAAAGGGCATCGGAGGTAGTTGAGCAGCTTTGGAACTTGAATTTTTGTGCTGGGGAAGCCTCTGTGTCGACTGGGCAGCAAGTGTGTCGACTTGTCCTCCATGTCGATCGACAGGGGGTGTATTGGTCGACACACCCGCCGGAATCATGTCGATCGGCTCTTCTTTATCGCTCGACATCTCTGCATCCCCCTGTCCTCTATGTCGATCGACACCGGGGGCGTTGATCAAAACAGAGGGCAATCCAGCGGCCTGCTCCTCCTCTTCTCCCCCAAACTTGTTCTGGGGCATGCTCGGTCCTATGTAGCTGGCTCTGGACCAAAATTTTATGGCTTTATTGTCCTTTTGATTCTTGGGGTTGACTGTGGTGGCGCTCGGTAGCTTTCCTGGCATGTGTTGCATACGAAGTGAGGTAGCAATTTGACTCACTTGAGTCTCGATGATTTGCACATGCTTCCCGAGCAGCTCCACCTTGTTGTTGACTCCTTTCACCTCTTGTTCAATTTTTCCAACCCTGAAATATGAAGCCTTGATGAATTTCGGAAGCACCTCGTCAAGGGTCTCCTTCTTTTTCTCAATGATCTCACCGTTCTGTACATCAAAGTCCGGTGGAGGGTGTTCGGCACCCTCTGGTTGAGCATAAGAGAATCTGGGGTGAGCTCTCTGTGGGTAGTGGTATCCCCCTTGCTGGTATTGATTCTGGTAGCCACCACGATTCAAATAGTTCACGTTGGCGATAGGGTCAACCTGTGCAACAGAAATAGAGACATTTTTTCTACCTCCCCCTTGAGCTTCTTGATCTCTTTCTTCAATGTGTCATCCTCCTTTTTCTCCACGACTTTGACTTGTGGCCTCCTTGGATTGGCCTACTGCTGAGTGTGCAAGGCCATCTTCTTGAACAACTTTAGGGCTTTTTCAGGTGACTTGCTCATCAAAGGACCTCCTGCGGCATTGTCAACGAACTCTTTGGTTCTTTCATTTAGCCCTCTGTATAAGATTTGGGCCTACTCTTCAGTTTCAACTCCATGGCCCGAACAACTCCTCAATAACTCATTCCATCTGCTCCATGCCTCGAACAAAGATTTGTCCATCTTCTGATGGAACTGCAAGATCTCCATCTTCTTTTGGATGATGACTGATGGAGGGAAGAATGCGGTAAGGAACTTCGTTGGAGGTCAGCCCAAGTGTGGATGCTGCTGCAATCAAGAGATCTAAACCACGATCTAGCCTGATCCTGAAGTGAAAAGGGAAACAGGTGCAGACGAATAACATCCTGGGTCACTCCGTTCTATTTGACTGTCTCACATACCTCCACGAACATGCAAAGGTGTGTATAAGGATCCTCCACTGCTCGGCCACCAAATTGGTCCTGATGAACCATCTGAATTAGGCCGGTTTTGAGTTCAAAGTTATTGACATTGATACCAATAACCAATCCCTCATTACCGGGTTACAGTTTGTACCTCCTTGCCATGTCATTTGGATCCTCATCATCAGAGTCCTCTTGGCGACGCCTTTCTCTTTCTCTTTCCCTTGTGGCAGTCTCGAGTCTGTCTGCTTCTCTTTCAGCCATCAATTGCTTGATGATGTCCTTCATGTGATTGACTTCTTGGACTAGAGGCAAGGCATTATATTGAGTAATAAGTTGTGTGTCGGGATCCTCAAAGTGTGGCATGTTTGGATCGTCCTCATCATTCGGGTTGTTGTGTGGTGGTTCTACATTGGTGTTTGTGCTTTGTTTTTCCTTGCTTTTCCTCTTCCGGACTGTGGCCTCAGTTTCTGGATCGAAAACTTTGAGTGGTTTGCCCCGAGCCCTTGTATTCATGCACCTGAGAAAAGAAACAATTAAGCAGTCAACCTCTGTGTCGACCGATTGGGGTGCTGTCGATCGACGCGAATGCAACGGTTGTGTCGATCGATAGGGGCTTTGTCGACCGATACAGAGCGCAAACAGAAAAAGACACGCAAACCCTAAAACACGAAACTAAAACACAAAAATCAAACTAACACGAAAATAAAACAAACTTCAAATAAAATACAACCTCAATCCATCAGATCTAAAAACAAATTAATATCAAGACAAATCTGACAGACCCCGGCAACAACACCAATTTGATAACTGCGTAAAGTAGCGAGAAAATAAATTTTTTACACCCGAAGGTGGTCGATCCCACAGGGACTGTACAACGAAATATCTTGAATACTAGTTATAGCTTTCATAACATAGATGTTTGAGGAAATTTAAAACAGAGATTTGGTTTTGAAATTGAAAGATAACAATGCGAGAAACTAAATATTTTGAAAACAATTATGTAAAGATATAGATCCTAGGGCAGATAATCTAAACATCAACATGAAAATTCATCAACTCAGCAATGAGAATAAATTTAGATTCATATGGATTAAACTCTTTGGTTAGGCAATTAAACCCTAGATTGATAAACTGTGACTATCTCCTCTCGGTCTTAAGAGTACAAATTAGCCAATCTCAATAATTATCCAATTAAATCCTATAAATTAATTATTCTTTTTTAGACAGAAAATAATTGCATTTAATTCCTTTTTCCTATTACCAATTTTCACCTCTCGGTCTTTCAATTGATAAATACAAACCTAGATTCAAATTCATCTCTCGATCCTTCTTTAAATCTAGATTCGATTAATTAAGCTCAAGAAATTAAATCATGCTATTGAGTTGATTTTATTTAAACATGCATCAGAAAAGATTATCACAAACCCTAGAACCTGCTAGGGTTTCTAGCCACAAAACATGACTTGAATTAAAGAAAACATATTATTAAACGCATAACCATACCTCAAATGAAGAGGACCCTTCAATGTCTTGGAAAAAAACTCCAATTTCAAAACATTCTTAGTGTAAAAAAAAAGGATAAATTCTTGCCCTAATGAGTTCAGTATTTATAGTGAAGCCAAAACATCTAAACTAGGTATTGAGCTAAAATAACAAAAGTAATCAAAACAAGCCAAATTTCCTTCTCGGGTTTCTATGTCGATTGACACAGAGTGTGTCGATCGACACACATGCAAGTCGAAATCTGAGTGAATGTCTTCATGTCGATCCACTCCCTTTTCCTTCATGTCGATCGACCGAGTGCGTCGATCGACATGCCTGCAAGCATGTTGAGCCTCATCCTGCTGCCATCCTCGATCAACTTCCGACCTCTGTATCGGTCGACATGCACCATGTTGGTCGACACAGAGGTAATGCTTTGGGTTTTTGGCATGTCTTCCAACTTGGTCGACTTCCCGAGTATCAATCGAAGCAGCAACTTTGTTCTTCACGGCTCTTATCACCATTTGACCTCTTTTTAGCCTCAAATACCAGCAAAACTCTCCATCACTAGCATAGCATCCTCTACAATAGACTCATGCACAAAAATAACTAAAAACCTAAACTAAAACAATGGAGAAAACATGGATAAGTGAGTACAAATATGAGCTTATCATACAGGTTAAGGAAAGCTCTATACGGTCTGAAGCAAGCCCCAAGAGCTTGGTACGAGATGCTATCACAGTTTTTGCTGAAGAATGGATTCAAGAAGGGGAAGATCGATTGGACGCTCTTCTTGATCAAGAATGCTGAAGACATACTGCTCGTCCAAATCTATGTGGATGACATTATATTTGGATCTAAGATCTAACCCTGTGTGAAAGATTTTCTCAGCTTATGCATACTAACTTTCAGATGAGCATGATGGGGAAGATGTCAGATATCTTAGGCTACAAGTTTAGCAATCCAGCGATGGGATCTTCATTCACCAGAAGAAGTACACAAAGGATCACATCATCAAATTTTGTCCAGAAAAGACAAAAACATTACGGATTCCCATGAGCACAGTGTTGGGCCCAAAAATGGTTGGGCTGTAAGAGCTAAGCCCAGGCCCGATAATGACAATAGCAGCCCAAGAAAGAATCCGCGCAACAAAACCTTCAGGGCCGTCAAGACCGAATTCCCAAGACAGACCCAGCCAGCTATAGGCATGATCCGGCTCCCAGATGGTAGCACGACCCTCTCCAGATCCAGGTCCCCTACCACGAAGAATGAATGAGAAGTTCAAATGCTCATGTACGACCCCCCGAAGAAGCAGCAGGCTCAAACCCATTGGCGAGCTAAACTCGGGAACGGTTACTAGGTCATACGCCAACAGCCCCCCAAAATTGGAACCGCATTCGGACTTCTCGAGCACCAACGGATGAACCCACCACGGAGCATCAACCCAAGCCGATAAGGCCCAAAGAAAGCTCAACGGCCTGCACCAACGGTCTACCTCGAATCGCGGAGCCGCCCAGAAAGATAGTTAGGGTTGTAACGGTCTCCCTTGGCCTATAAAAGGGAGGTCGAGAGTTCATTTTGGGACATGTTTTTTAGGCTATATACACTTGCACACTTAATCGCACTTAGGAGATCTTATTAGCAATTTTAAGCTCACGGCGTTCCTTTTTCTTCTCTCATTGTACCTCGTCGGTTGTATTTTCATTCAATTTATAATAAGTTCCAAAGGTCCCAATCTAATCACAAATCGAACCTCAACAATTTGGCGCCCACCGTGGGGCCTTGGGAACATAATTTTGCTCTTTTTGCAGATTATAGCCGATGAACACGCTCCGGCAATAAGCTCTGATGCTGAAAGCCCCCAAGAGCGGGAGGAGATCTCAGAACCACGAGCAAACGCGCTCCAGAACCTCATGCTCGGGATGGAGCAACACCGTGCAACACAACTGCAACTATGTTTCCCACGCCGCATCCATCGACCATGGATGACCTAACCGTGGTGCAACTCATGAACCAGATTCGTGACGTGCAGCAGGAGATTGTCAGAATCAACCTCCAGATGGAGCAGATGACGAGAGCGCATCGGGAAGTGCTCGAGGAGAACCAATGCTTTCGGGCAACAAGGCCTACAACAAACCCTCAGCCATGGGTCACGGCCCTTGAAAGCTCCACAAGACACCCGTCGGTGACTCCTAGGAACCTAAACGTGGAGTTCAACCGCAACATTAGTGGACGTGTCCAGAACATCCCTCCTAACACCGGGGGAAGACCCAGGACTGGGGCTGGAGGAGCGGAACACCCCGTGGCCAACACGGCGATGAGCGCAATCGAGAGTCACGTGAACTACTTTGAATCCCTACTGGCCTGCATCCCGGGCATGCCCCCGCCGGAAAGGAACATCACGAGGAAAAGCTATGCGGATTTACCTTTCGCACCCAGCATTGCCAATGTCGAAATCTCCACAAGGTTCATCCCGCGAACCTCGTCCCATATGACGGGACCACAGATCTGGAGAATCATATAGCAATTTATAAGCAAAAGATGAGCCTCCCGCGGGGGTGCATCTCCACCTTCGCCGAACTTCATCAACTATTCCGAATGTAGTATGCCAGCAGCCAAAAATTGGAAAAGCACCCCGACGAGCTCTACGCAATCATTCAAAAACCACGGGAGCCCCTGCATTGTTACGTAGCCTGCATTAACTAGGAGCTAGTCAATATCCCGAACTGCCCTCAGACTACCGCAATCAGGGCTTTCAGGAAGGTTCTGGACGTGGACTCCGATCTCTACAAGGAGTTAACCTTATACCCCTGCCCGACACTCGACGACACCCTCAACAAGGCAGGGGCTCGTATAAAATGGGAGGAGGACGAACCCTATTGGGTTTCACGAAGGAACACCTTGCACACCCCGGGGCGATCGGCAAGGAACGACAAGTTTGACCCTCATGACAAGAAGGACGCTAGGCCACACCCATATGCACGGGCACCAAGGAGCAGTGCCCCTACGTACCCGATTATACCCTGAGCATCGCACCCGCTGATCTCGTAAACAACTTGCTAAAAAAGATGTCGGGGGCTGTAAGGTGGCCACCTAGGATGGCAACAGACCCCGCTTCCCGGGACACCGAGAAATTTTGTGAATCTCAAAACAACCACGGTCACCGCACAGAGGAATGCCGAGCGCTACGAATTGAAGTCATGGAGCTCCTAAAAAAGGGCCTACTCATGAAATACCTATCGCCGAAGGGGAAGAAGACCTGGACCCGGGGGAAAACTAATCCCAAAAAGAAACCAGACGATGACAAAGTCCCGACTTCCCCAACTACAAAGAAATCTGTCCACTACATCACTGGAGGGTCAGAAGTGAGTGGGATCAACCGCAGCTCCACTAAAAGAGCCTGCCGAGCTGCAAGAAACATGGATGGGGTTCATCGCGAGAATTCAGAACACGATGTCATCGAGTTCACCAGCGAGGAGTCACCGGAGATCCACCATCCAAACCATGATGCCTTAGTCATCTCCCTGCCAATCTCAAACTACCACGTTCGTCGGATCTTAGTGGACAACAGAAGCTCAACGAACATACTATTTTATCAAGCCTTCATGGAGATGGGCATTCCCGAGTCCAAGTTGATAGACAACATCACCCAGCTAACCGGGTTCAATGGGGAAAAGAGAAACACGCTGGGAGATGTATGCCTCCCCGTCTATTGCGGTGAGGAAAATTTGGATCTGACCTTTAAGGTCATGGACGCCCCGTCAGCCTACAACACCATTTTAGGACGACCATGGTTGCATGAACTTCAGGCCGTCCCATCCACTTACCACCAAGTGTTTAAGTTCCCCACGAGATGGGGGATACACACCATTCATGGGAAGCTGACATTGTCCCGTGAATGTTACTACACCAGCCTTAAAGCGGTGAACACTATTGAACAATCTGCTAAGTCCACACCGCCCGTGGAACTGGAAGAAATTCCACTAGACGATCATGACCCTACAAAAACCACCTTCGTTGGTGGTGAGCTCACTCCGGGGGTGTGCTCTGAGCTCGTACAGTTCCTACTGTCCCAACCACATGTCTTCGCTTAATCCCACAGGGACATGACAGGGATAGACCCGGAAGTAATGACCCACCAGCTGCAAGTTGATCCCCACAAAAAGCCCATTCAGCAAAGGCGACGAAGGCTTGCCCCCGAAAACAATCACGCTATCAATGAAGATATCGACAAGCTCCTTAGCATCAGATCCGTCCGAGAGGTCAAATATCCTACGTGGTTGGCTAACGTTGTGGTCGTATAGAAGTCGAGTATGCATCGACTTCACTGACCTCAACAAAGCCTGTTCTAAGGAGCCCTACCCGCTACCTCATATTGACAACATCATGAATGCAACTGCGGGGCACCAGCTCTTAAGCTTTATGGACACCTTCTCAGGGTACAATCAAATTCAGATGCACCCGGCGGACCAGGAGAAGATAGCCTTTATGACCAACTAGGGGATA